>SJRY01000212.1:0-94833 GCA_011319805.1 Macrocybe gigantea
CCTAACCTAACCTAACCTAACCTAACCTAACCTAACCTAACCTAACCTAACCTAACCTAACCTAACCCTAACCCTAACCTAACCTAACCTAACCGCTCCGGACCGCTTACTTCAATTTACAGGAAATGGATGTCCTGACGAGCCTATAAAGGTGAAACAGGATGCAGGACTGGATCCCCAGTCACCTGTTGACATCCTGTTTACGCTCGAGCGGACTTCAGCAACCTCGCTTCGCTCGTTGTCGCTTTTGAGATACACCCCATAACCTAAGCAGAGGGGTTTGCAGGGTGCATGGAAGAGGTGGGGAATGTGCAGGGAGGTCGCAGGTGTCAGGCAGCGGTGAACGGCGGAAGACGGGAGGCGGGTCGCAGGCAGCAGGCAGCAGGCAGCAGGCAGCGGCGAGACGCTGGCCACTGGTGACACTAGATGGGGCCGCTGATGACGAGGGTGGTCGCAGGTGTCACAGGCGTCAGATGGCAGAAGGCGGGAGATCGGAGAGGCGGTTAGCAGGCGGCGGGCAGCACTGGCGATGCTGGATGGGGTGAGGGCGAGGGCAGTTGCAGGCGTCGCACGATGACGTTGAATGGGCCGAGGACGAGCGAGGCGAGGCGGAGAACGTGCGAGGGAGGTCGCAGGCTGCAGACGGCGGTGACGGCGGTGAAAGTTGGACGAAGGGAGTGGCCGCTGATGACGAGGGTGGTCCATGGGCGTCGCAGGCAGCGGACGGCAGCGGAACACGGCAGGCAGCACTGGGCCGTGGGCAGAAGGTCAATTAGCACAGGCAAAACAAAAAAATGTCGTTACTCACCTGGGAAGCAGCCCCCCTCTGCCGTTTGCCGCTGCCATTCACCGCGCCGACCGTCGAACGTCGAAGACGAGGAGAGGGAGAAGACGGAGAGGGAAGAAAACGGCGCGGAGGTCTGATGAAACATAGCAGTTGCCGGTAAAGAAGAGCAAGGGGTGGACGAGAGGGGACATCGAGCTGACGGGCACGTCGAAGGCTACTACGCAGGCAGCAGGAGGTTGAGGGGGAGGCAGGGAGGCGCCCGGCCAGCCTAGACGTGGGGTGTGCTGATGAGTAGGTCATCAGAGCTGATGACTGAGGTAGGCGGCGGCAGGAGAGAGTCAGTTGGGAGGAGCACTAGGGCGGAGAGGCGCGTTCCGGCTAGCCCAGAGCTGGCGACGTGGGTGGTGGCAGACCGCCAGCACAGAGCGACAGCGCCGGTTACTGAGGTCGGGACTTCGATGGCCGATGCAGGAAAGATGGCGGGTGAGCATGATGTCGGGGCAGGGAGAATGGGGGGTAGCCGCAACGTCAACTGGCGGGGATGAGGGAATGGGATTGGTTAGAGGTGCCCTGCTCGCTGTCCAGCGACCGCCCTCGTCGTGAGCGGCCCCTCCTTTTGTCCAATGTTCGCCGCCGCTTGATGCCTGCGACCCACGTCTCCCGCCTTCTCCGCCATTTGCGGCTTGCGACACCCGCGACTGCCCTCGCCCATCCTCAGCGCCACTGCCAAAACGCCGTTGTCCTTTCTGATTGAACAGTCAAATCTAAAAGGTTGAATGCGGGCACATGTCTGTGCCTGTCCAGAGCACAGGGTGATTGTCGCGACGTTCGAGGTAAGGTCGGACTGACTGAAGCGTCGTCTGCACGCTGCGATGGCCATCCTCAGCGATCCGGAGAATAACCTTGCTCCGACACAGCTCCAAGGTTAAGCCGCCGCCTCTGGCTCATCTCCACGCAGAATCGAAATTCAAGTGGACCCAAGTCAGTTCCTCTCCGCCCACCTGCCTTTGCTAGGGACAGAGACTCTTCCCCGCCATCGTCGCCGTCATCCAGCGCATCGAGCACGCTACACCCGCCAATCGCTACAACACAGACGCTCACACTAGGAATACCAGACAGAGACAGAGCGATGTCGCTTCCGCGCGCAAACTACGGCCCATGGCGGGTCTGTATCAGCCCGTTCCCAGACCTCTCGCTAGGGAAACATCGACGCACCATCGGAGTCTACCTCGCCGGCGCACTCGTACGTCTAGACGTGACCTTGCTTTTATCAAAACATTCCCGGACCCTCCCTTCCGCGCTCACACAGTTCGCCCTCGCCAACTGGACATTCATCGATGCCGCGGTGTTCTCTGCGCACGCCAAGTCCCCATGGGGGCAGCAGCCCGGTGCTGAGGAGCCGCCGGTGCACGTCACATTCATTGACTGGATACCAGGGCTTTGCGCACTGCTGAGTTACCTCGTGATCGACCATGATTGACAAGGACCGCGTGCACGGCGAGGAAGGGTTCGGCGACTCGTGCGCAGTGTGGCGCGCCCGTCTATTTTTGTTCATTGGGTTTGCGCTCATGGCCGGCGGACTAGCGGAAAGCTGTGTGCGTTGTTTCGTCGTCGTCGTCAGAGTTCCATAGCTGAATTTTATTCAGAGCTTGCTCGTGCTCAAGTACGTCCTGAACGGGTACCCGGAGCAATTCAAGTACTACGGGTATGCCAACGTGTCGCAGAGCCTCGCGCCCGTGCCGTCTGCCGCCGTCCTCTGGATAGCCCAGAGCGGCCCAAACGAATACGAGTACAACCTCACCCTCTAGTGCAATAACTCCCGATTTTTGATCTTTATCTCTATAGAATCATCAAGAAAACCTGCAGCAGGACCATCAGCCCAATTCATACAGCATGTTTTTCCTGAAAGGCTGCACCGTTTAGTTCACGAACTGCTTGAATGCTTCGAAACAAGCGAATATGGAACGTCTGTTATCCAGAGGGCGCATACCCTCGCTGAGACGGCGGGCAGGCCTGCGAACGTCTGGGCGATGCGTAGCAACAACTGTGGGCATGGCTGGATATTCACCCCTCTGAACTGCCTCAATCAATTCCAATGTGACAGGGATTTTGAAAAATGTCGGGAATGTGCCGGTCATCGTGATGCCAGCCATTACTTTGACGTCGAGCGGATCGACGCCACGGAGATCTCGGGTTCGGTTGTTGGACTGAATGGCGGCGATAGCCTCAGCGATGAGCGGAGGAGCGGGATCCACGGTTTCTAAATGTCGTTTGTCTTCCTGAACGAGGAGTAGATATCCGTCCCTATTCATGACACACACGTCTGTCGTAGCATGCCTCCACTCTCCACAGATGAGGAGAGGAATGTCTTTGCGACTGCGCAAGTCCCTACCCAACGCTCGACCAGCATAACCCATCACGCGCAGAAGTTGCATGGCAAAATCGTCAACAGCAGACTCTTCACCTGGAACTGGTTCCATCGCGAGATCCATATACCGGACAACTTGGTAGCTTTCATCGTCCACCATTTTGTCTGCCGTCAATCTGTTGAGGAGATCGGGATGATGAGGCGGAGGAGGGAGGGCTGCCTGATTGAAGAACGTAGCAGTATTCTGTCGGAAGATGGTGATATTGTACGCGGCAAGGTCGTTGACAGTCCAGTCATGCCCAGACTTAGCATTGCGAATGAGTTTGGCCATTAAAGCTGCAGCGACATGTGCCGTGAGTTCAAGTACTTACGGTTTTACATAAAATTGTCACGCAGCCAAGCAAAATTGTGGCGATAGCGTAACGTTGCCAGTAGAATAATAACATTGCTTCTCCAAAAAAAAAAAAAAAAAAAAGAATTGCAGCAGACAAAAATACAAGTACCGAATGAAATCAGCCGTCGTCGTCTTCATTTTCATCATGACTACTTATCCCAAGGTCTCTGACACTGGAGATGGCAACGAGCAAGGAATGGTTACTATCAAACATAGATAGCATTTTTGCCATC
The DNA here is from genome assembly GCA_011319805.1 of Macrocybe gigantea. NCBI lineage: Eukaryota > Fungi > Basidiomycota > Agaricomycetes > Agaricales > Callistosporiaceae > Macrocybe > Macrocybe gigantea. Next base: position 3,783 of record SJRY01000212.1, read on the forward strand.
TCGTCCAGCGCATACTCCTCAATCTCCTCCATGAGCGCCATCTCCTCCTTATCGTTCTCTGCTTCTGCTGCGGCACGTGTGGCCCGAGACTTGCGACGGTCCGCGAGATATTGAAGCTGGCGTTTCGTGGCCTCGATGATTCCATCCTGGAGCTCTTGGGAAAGGCTTTGTGGACCACCGATGACATGGACAGCGTCGGTGAAGCACTTGTAAAGCGATGCAAGGAATGATGAATCGTGCTCAGTGCTGATGCACGTGATGAGCTGTCGAAATGTTGCAGTGACCATTTCGTTCGTAAGCGTGGCACTCGCTTTGCCACAGGATAGAAGCATAGGTAGGAGCCTATAGCTGATATCAGCAAACGATACCAAAAAAAAAAAAGTCATTGGCATACATGGCACACGCTTCCCGTACGCCATCATGGAAATAAAACCTCAGCGATGGCAGGGTAATCTCCAAAGTCTGGGCGAGGTAGGGCGCGAACCGAGGGCCCAGGGTGGAGCAGTAGATGACGAGGGTTTCGAATGCTTGACATTTCTCCTCGATTGCAGACGTGCGAATGCCGAGACGTTGACCGTCCATGACGATTGTCTCCCATCCATCGCGTTCCTCGACCTTGTCTTCTTCGTCTGTAAAACAAACGTCTGCGTCAATTATGAAAGGTATCGCAGAATCACATACCATAAATGGATATGTCGGCCTTGGCGCTGGCTGTCGTGGTCAAGGCAGGCATGACAACTGATAGATAGGGCTCAAACTCTGGTCCCATTGCTTGGCACACTTTTGCCCAGGTGGCGATGAGGTAGTGACCGAGCTGGGTATCGTTTGGATCAACGGGAGACTCTGCATCATGAAACGATCATGTAAAGCTGTTTGACGTTACCGAGCCAGTAAGACGCACGTTGTATTCGAATCAAGAGTTCGATGAGCATCGTGGAATCTGGCCTAAATATCTCTCTTCCAACGGCAATGGCTACGACGGAGGTCAGCCAAGCAAGGTCCCGAGGGGGTGGCATTCGCGACTCACCAATCAGACCAGCACATTCCATCGCCTTCAGGCGCAGTTTGCGAAACTCGGGTCCATCGGCGTTGCGGAGAATGTTCAGCAGCAGCGGCATGATTGATTGGTAGTGCTAAAAGATGCCAAGGATCAAAATGACTGGTGTTTGAAGAGAGAAAGTGTAGATCGCGCACTTTTGCAAATGTGGCCTCACTCGCATCAGCTACCATTGCCAGTGAAGTGACGGCTTGCTCCTGGACATACTGTCGAACCCGCGAGGGGTCTTCCGTAGGGTTCAGGAGTTTGAGGAGACGCTCGACTATCGGATCGAGGTACGGGATGAGGGTGTCGTGTTCTACACCTTCGCAGAAATTGATAAGGGCAGCTGCGGCGTGAGAATGAACCCTGCGAGAGTGTAACGTCAGAAAGGAACGGAAGCTGATGCGACTCAGGCTAACCTCGGCTCCGGGTCTTCGAGGGCGGGAATGAGAACGGAAAAGAGCTGTTGATGATATTTTTCCTGGATGATCTCCTCGAGATCAGTGCAGAGTTGTCCACTGGTCGAGAGTCAGGATGAAAGCGACACCTGGAGCGGAGGAATACGTACACGCATTGGCATGCGGCATAACGGACTCTCGGATGCGAGTCCTTGAACATGGGAGTGACGAGGCTAGGGATGCGAGTCTCAGCAAGTGGTCTATCGGAGAGAACGAGGATCTCACTCTACGATTTTCCCGAGTTCGTTTTGCATGACCTGGCGTGTGTTTAGCGCCAGCGTGAACAAAAATGACGGCCATGACCAGACGAACCTTACCGGTGCCTTCAGCAATGGCCGCGATGGCCATCAGACCTGCGTGTCTGACACGCCAATCGTAGCTCGCGAGCATGGAAGGTATATACTGAAAAGCTGGGGGCAGGACTGCTCGACCGCCCATCGCGCACGCCAGTCGATCGAGAGATTGCTCGTAGAGTGCTGGCGGCGATTCCGTATCGGATGAGGTGGAATTCGCAGAGGGCTAGAACAGGGCGTGAGCTCGCGTCTGTGATAAATGAGGGCTGAACATACGTCTTCTTTCAGCCAGCCCTCCAAGCCACCAGACTCTTCCTCGTCAATCTCACCCATCGCCTCGAGGCAGGAACGGACGATGATCTCTACCCAACCGGGAACCTTCCGGACCATATTTGGCCTGGCCTCGGAGAGGGTGATCATAAACTCCATGGCGCTGAGACGGAGAGTCTGTCGCAGGTCTTCTTCTCGCTATCGTGGGTCTGAAAAGACGAAGCTTGCGGGGATGTGGAGGCAGCGTTGGTGGGCAATGGAGGGGGAAACACGAACGCGCCCTGTCGAGTACCGTTGCTCCCGTTCGAGGTCGGGAAGGGTCTGCCGACGGTGGGGGTGGGTCCACAGTCGACGGGCGCAAGAATGAGGGAGGGGAGAAAGCTGAGAAGGGCGGGAAGGTGAGGTTCGAACAAGGTCGGATGAGCGGAGCAAAGAGGAAGAAGCTCTGAGAGAAAAGTCGAGAGGTGGTGGTAATTTGAGAACGAGGAGCCGGAGGACGTGTTGGCAGGCTGAGACAAGTTTTGGGCGAGTTGAGGGAGTGTGTCTAGCATGGGGTATAGAAGAGAGCGAGCCTGGGATATTTGTGCGGGATCGGCAGCTGTGAGGTAGGCCACGGAGGCCAGCAATGCCGCATGGCGGACCTACGATAGCGCGTGTGAGAATCTGGAACAGAGAACTGGAAAGAGACAGGGCCTACGTCGACGCTGTAGCCGTCCTGTAGACCGCGCTGGAAGACGTTGACGACGACATCAGTCTGGAGGTCCATGACGAGGTTGGGACATCCAGCAAAAACGCGATAGGCGCTCTCGCGTTGGCCTGCACCACCAGTGCCGCCGCCGCCTCCCTGAGCCTGGGACATGCTGAAGACTTGTGCCTGGAGGGCATGCCAAGGTTTTCCGCGTACCATGCCCTGGTTCGCGACGTCGCAGACGGTGTCGACGCTCTTCCGGCGGACGACGGGCGCAGGTTCGTGAGAGAGTGAGTGCAAGAGCAGGCGCTCTAGGGTGGAGAGCGACTGGGATGACAGATGGTCGTAGAGCGTAAGGCGGGTGGCGACGTGCGGGAGCTGTGGGCCATGAGACGAGGGTGCGGGACGGAATAGCAGCCGACGGAGAAGGACTAGCGAGAAAGAGCGCATCTAGGGCGAAGATCAGCGACGAAGGGGCACGATCTGGACGCGGCTGACCACTTCGGTGTCGGCTGTGATGGCGAATTGGGCGAGCGCGAGCAGATAGAGCTCCGGGGTGTGCTCGAGGCGGTCGTTGACGGCCTTTTCTGCACTGTTTACGACGATGAGGAACGAGAATGCCTTATTGCTCGACGTTGAACTCACTTTGCGCGAATGTCGTTGTCGCCGAGGACGAGATTCGAAAGGATTTGGGTGAGCTCGGCGCTGATCTCTGGCGGGACGACGGATTCCATGGCGGGCGGGGCAGCGGACAAAAACGACAGAGCGGGCGGCCTGGATTATCGAAACTCGGCCAACCCCGTGCCGAACCAGTTCGGTTCAGTTGCCCGATCTGGAATAATTACGGTGCCTCGTGGTCACTCCGCCACTTTTCTTTAATCCTCACCGTCCTCCCCGTCCTCCCCGCTGGCGGCCCTCTCTTTCTCCTCCTCGTCGCCCCATTCGCCCCAGACTCTACCACGAACATAATGGGAGGCTGCGTCTCCACCGCCCAGGACCGCGCCGAGAAGCAAAAGTCCGACCTCATCGACAAGCAGATCGAGGAGGACCATAGGAGGTTCAAGCGCGAGTGCAAGATCCTACTTCTCGGTGCGTCTTCTCGCCCTCGTTCCTCTCTTCAACCTTCCCCACTCTCATTGCTCTGTCTTTCACCCGTTTACGCGCCGCGCTCCTAACCCCTTGCCTTTCCGTCAAGGCTCTGGTGAATCCGGCAAGAGCACCATCGTCAAGCAGATGAAGATCATCCACCAAAACGGATATTCGCCCTCAGAGCTTGCAGAATGGCGTCCGATCGTCTACAAAAACGTCCTCGATTCCGCCCAAGCTGTCGTCGTCTACATGCGCAAGATCGGTTTAGAATGTGTCGAGTACTCTAACCGCGCCCTCGCCGAAAAGATCCTAGACTATCGTCTCGACTCCGTCCCAGGCGCCTCAGCTACCAACCCATACTTCTCGCCCGAGATCGCAGAAGCCATACACCAGGTCTGGAACGACCCCATCATTCCAAAGGTCATGGACGAGCATTCGAGCGAGTTTTACTTGATGGACAGCGCTCCGTAGTGAGCCAAACATATTCCCACTTCCCCTCGTCGCTAATACCGCTTCAGCTTCTTTAGCGAAGTCCTCCGAATAGGAACCCCGGGTTATCTTCCCAACGAGACCGACGTCCTGAGAGCCCGACTGCGCAGCCTCGCCATAACAGAGACCCGCTTTACTATGGGACAGCTGTCGTGCGTGTCCTGTCCGCCTCCGCCTTACCCTATCACTGACTGTCAAACTCAGAATACACATGTTTGACGTCGGCGGTCAGCGGTCGGAACGTAAAAAATGGATACATTGCTTTGAGAGCGTTACATCTATCATATTCTGCACCGCGCTCAGCGAATACGATCAAGTCCTGCTTGAGGAAAAGTCTCAAGTATGTGCTCCTTTGTTCCCCGAATGCACCATTCTCAATTTCCATCACAGAATCGCATGGCCGAATCTCTGGTTCTCTTTGAATCCGTCATCAACTCGCGCTGGTTCTTGAGGACCTCCATCATCCTATTTTTGAACAAGATTGATGTTTTCAAGAGCAAGCTCGCAAAGGTGCCCCTTGAGCGCTACTTTCCAGAATATACGGGCGGCACGGATATCAACAAAGCCGCAAAGTACATTCTTTGGCGATTCATGCAGACCAATAGGGCACGGTTGAGCGTCTACCCTCAGTACTTCATCCGTTGCCTTTTTTTTCGTTTGATAGTTGCTGATTCCACCGTCCATTTCAGTTTGACCCAAGCAACCGACACTACCAATATCAGACTTGTCTTTGCGGCAGTAAAGGAAACCATTTTGCAAAACGCTCTCAAGGATTCTGGAATCCTATGATCATTCACTGTCCACTACCATTCCATTTCTCCTTTCATACCTTCACTCGGTGTATGTTGTATCTCGGTGAGTCTAAAACGTTATCTTTTACATTCATTATCTGTATAATTTCCTTCGCAAGCACCATTGTACTCAGTAGACACATCTATTCATTATATGTATCACCATCTTGCCTTCCCTTTCCGCTCTCCGCTCTCCGGCCCGTTGCCACGTTTCAAGTGGTCCCTTGTCAAGCCCAATTCCCGTGCGGGAGCGTTTTCGCCGACAACTCCCTTTGTTTCAATTACGTACTCGTCGCAGCCTTTGTCTTCTAGCACTCTATTCATCTGCCAATCTAACCAATCTTCTGTCCTTGATCTCATCATGTCGCTTACCTCCTTTCGGTCCACAGGTTCTTTCAGCTTATGCGTTCTCTACGATCCAGCATTTCTTGCGTCATCTCTCTACATCTCTCATATCGTCATGCCTTCCCGGTTTTGCATCGCCCGTCGCATCTCATACTCCGCTTCCCCGCAGTCTATTTCCGCTCATATTCCCCCACTATCCTCCGATGGTCCCTAAATTTTGCCCAACAATTCTCGCTGCTCGACATCGTCCTGCTTCTCAGGCGCGCCCTTTCTCACCCGCTGTTGGCACTGTCACTACGAACCAACATTTTCACGTACATCTGACAGCCTGGAGCCCGGCACGCCACGTCTAGGACCTCCACGATGCCCGGCAGTGTTGATGGTCATCCGCTCAAGCCCGGCTCGTGACCCTGGCGTGCACGGATGATATCACATTTTTCTTACGCTCGGGCCGTGATATCCATCATGATTGATACTCATCGTTTTTACCCTTGCTGTCGCACTGCTTCAGACTCTGACGTCTTAGTTGTAACCTTTCTTGCGCTTTATCCTTTTCGTCTCTCGCTTTCTATGATACGTTAACTGTCCTCCTCGCCGAATTTTAATCTGAACGTATCATAGCATGGAACTTCAATTTGTACAGTAGCTGTATATATGCGTCCTCGCCATCTCTTCATCTCCTTTCATGCGGATTTACTTTTCTCCCGCTAGATACATCATCTCGTTTCAACTGTCAATATGACCATTTCTGTTTCGCTAACGAGTTGATAAGTAAATGTGACTGTAGTTTCGTAGAGTGATGAAATATGTATACAATGCAGGCTGTTTTGAACCAGCCCGTTTCAGCCTAATGTAAATCTAGACCACTGTGATTCCTTTGTCTCTATGTTCGAAGGGCTAACGTTCAAGCGCTGAAAGCACAACACATGTCACGGGCACTCAAAAAGACATGCTACAGATGATCAGGCCTTTCCGCATGGCCATTGCTGTCCATCTGCGCAGTCCGTCAAGATGTCAACAAGGTATCGAATACCCCATATTACGCTAGCCTAACGTTCCACGCCTCTAGCGATACAAAAGCAGTATGCAGACTCTAAATACGAAAGTCACATTCTATTCATCACCTCGCGGACAGGAGGAGCGTAGAGACGTTGTCTATCCTGCTCGTCGTGACGCCAATTCAACTAGCGCCGACTTTATGACACACGATACAGTCAGCACTCTACGAAAACGCTTCAAGATTGTTCTGCGCACCTGCGACCTTTTCGTGTATCACCTCTTGCTTATCGTTATCTGGATTGACCCGAATGACACGCGTAACGTTAGGATTACGTATGAGAATGGGCCATTCAAGCGTGTTCCAAACGCCCTCCTTCCTCCAAGTCGTTCCACTAGTGTTGCTCGGCAAGAGAACGAAAGCGTCGAGGGATGTAAGGAGAGCCATAGCCGTCGAGGTCCTCAGCCAAAACTCGCGGTTTCCCTCCCACTGGTCGGCGAGGCGACGATCTACCCAAAAATGCTCGTGGGTTAACAGGCCATGTTTCTGGCCGTACTCCTCCGCCAATATTTCCCAGCCTAGGCCGAAACCCGTGAAAAACAAGGATTTTCCTGCGAGGTAGGAGCGATTGTACATGTGATTCATGATGTCCTCAACGCTAGGAAGTGGAGGGGCGATCGCTGGCTCTGAAAACCGTGTTGTCTCGCCGATGGTCAGCGCCTTTTGGGATGGTGCGGCTATGACGGACGCCGCGATTGAAACAATCAAGCACTGCGATACTAGGAACATCGGGCGAAAGGAGTTTCGTAGTATAGACACTTGAGACGAAGCGTAAGTATACGAAAAACAAAGTCGCAAAAAGCGTACGTGTTCGATTGAGAACGAGAAGGAAGCAGACCCTCCAACCTTCAAGCCTCTTCGGTTCCCAAGATGAAATAGTTTTTCCCTTTAAGGAACCTTGGTTGAAATCCTTCGTCCAAAATATATATACTCAACGGCTACCACTCCAGCATGTGCCGTCCTCAAAATTCCTATCAGCTTTTACCTACCCGTGTTGACTTGCTCGTCTTGGTGTCACGGGTATCTTCCCAAGGTTTCGTGAGTGCGTGGAATCTCAAAGTAATGCGGAAATGCAGCCTTGAATTCTATCCAGTCAACCTCGATCCTAGTCAATAACGAAACTCAGGCTTGGCCTGCTCGGTGTCAGCCACCCGACCATGGTATGATGCACCGACTCTTCTTGACACTTGCCCACGACCCTCCTTCTCAATGGGTCTTTTCGCTCTTATAAAGGCGAACAATTCGAAATACCAGGCGTCTGCCCATTCATACGGCCAAGACCCGTATACTTCCGTCCCGAGCGACAAATCCCGAAGGCGCAGTGCTCCTCCCCTGCGGAATGCAGGCTCTGACAAGCGGGTACACGCTTTCAACGATGAGGGTGGCAGTGCGATGCCAGAGCGGAGTCCGTCCAGATCCGAATCTTCCAACATGCTGCGTCGCGGGTCACATTATCGGAGCGCGAGCGCAGGACAGGCAGTACGCAACGACAGACACCAATCAGGAGGCTCCCGTTCACGCAAGAACAGCAGCTCAGACTTCACTACAACTCTGCACCGTAGCCGTTCTGCGTCGCATCAACCCATTTCGCGTACGGTCTCTGGTCGAGGGGTCACAGTGCAACCAAAGTCCATCTTGCGGACAAGGACAACGTCTGCAGGACCCAGGACCCTGCCAGGGCCGCCAAAAGCCCTCTACATTCCTCCTCGCGACGCTTTGCTTCGGACGTTGGCCGTTCTCTTGGACCATGCGTTGATGCCGGCCGACATCTTGGATTACATTGAATGTCACCCCCAGCTCGGGCGCAAGACTCAAGACGATTTGGATGTCGATCCTTCCCTCTTCGAGGCCATGTCGTCTTCAATCTTCGCCGTCGATGCTCTGGGACACCCATTGCACTTGCAGCTCGAGTCTTTACCAAGGGTCATCGTCAGTTGCGTCGAGGAAATCTGCACGCGCGTCAAGGACAGCCATCACTCACAAGTCAACATGGCTTCCCCGGTCCAATCCCTGTTATACTCCACCTTCTCGCGTCGAAACTCACGTCCCTCGCAGTGCTCTCTCAACCACTTGCAGACGATATCCACCTCACGGCGCTCGGACTCTAGCTTGATTGCAACTATTCCCACAAGCGAGATTGCCTTCCTCCTCGACGCATATCTGTCATCCATCTTGCCAGAGTCTTCCCTTCACTTTGAACTGCTCGACGCCTTGTGGTTCTGTTGTGTTGATCCAGCCTGTGACAGACCACCACAGGGAGGTTGTCGATTTATGGATGCCCCTGCCATTGACCTTGCAAAGACATTGCTGCTCCTATTCTCAACGTCGTCGCGGGCCCTCCATCTGGCAGTCTATCTCCTAACATTTATGGCTAACGCAGGGGCTGGGTTCGGTGGCGCAATATCGAAAGAGGAGAATGACATCGAGCATCTCTTATCAAATCTTTTCATTCGCTGGATCTTTGGTTCTCGCTCCCGTACTATCCCTCCCTTGACACCTGATGATTCGTGCGGCACTGCCATATCCGATCACCATCGACTCGTCCTCCAGTGGTTATTGAAGAACTGGGGTCAGATCTGCGGAGCTTTGTTCCAGGATGCACCGGAGAATGGCTCGGCAGATAACGAAACGAGGAGCGAGGTGAAGATTGAGATGGTAGCGTCCAATTCGTCGGTCAATCAACCTGGTGTTCATGCGAAGATGTCCCATCCTCGTCATGGATCCCGCGACGACCCAACATCGTCCAAGGTAGAGAACACGGCGTCGAGCTCGTCTTCTGACCAGGCTCAGCCTTCAAAAACCAACGCGTCAACCCAACGACAGAATGGCGCTGCGCGCCGCACATCCCAGATTCCGCGGCCGGTTGTGCGATCGTCCACCAAGGCAGCCACGTCAGAACTTGCATCTGGCCGACTTCGATCCTGTTCGATGAAATCGGACGGTGAGGCTGGTCGACAACATTTGCAGAGCATCTCAGATACTTTCGACTGCGCCCTCAATGCTGATCGCGAGGGCAATGATGAAGAACGAGATCCCGCGCGTGAGTAATTTTTCTCCATAATTTATCGGCTCTTGTTGACGACATTACCTAGTCGAAGAACGTCTCATGGACGTCTCCTTTCCAGATGGAATGATGAGCCTTCCGACATGCGTTGAGAGACTGAGCGAAGAAGTCAACAAAACTGATAACAGGGTCACTGATGCCACTGCGTCGAAGGATTCCTCCCGCCGAACATCCATTAACAGAACAGATTCCAGCTCTTCCGCGTCGTCGACATCAGCATCTATCATTTCTGACTACATGTACAACGATGCGCAACATTCACAAACGCCAACGTCCTCAGCGTCCGAAATTGACGCAAGTGAAACGAAACCACACCCCCTCCCGAATAGCACTGCGAGTTTAGAGCTCCGCCTCTCTCAAGCGCGCTTCCGCATCCTGTCGTTGGAAAGAGACTTAAAAACCAGCGAAGACACTGCCAAGCGGGCGATCAAGGAGTCGTTCAAGGATCGAGAACGGGTGATGAAGCTGGAAAAGAGGGTGTGGGAGCTGGAGGATGAGCTGGACTGTGCACATCGAAAACTCCGCCAGGGGCAGCAGGCGTAGACGTAGCTATATCACATTAAGGCATGCCTTACCGAGATCGACGAGTACTGCTCGAGTTCTGTGTGGAAAACAGTGTCTCGTATACATAAGAGAGATAGCATATCATTGTTCCAATTGAACGCCGGCGGTCCTCATCAAGTCGGCCACCTCGACGTGATCCTCGGTGTGCTGCATGCGGGACGCAAAGCTGCAATGATTGCCTGGAGGAAGTTCACGGTGAGAATACCAACACGTGAGATGCATCGATGCATCGCTGCATACCGGGCCCAAAGACAAACTCTCCGCCGAGTTGAGAGATGTTGCCTTGTTTGCCGATCAAGAAAGGGTGTTTCAGCGGTCCTCTCTGTATAAAACTTGAGTGCTAAACGCGCAAAAAGCATACATGGAATGCACCCAGATGCTGAGCATGACGTTGGACAAAAAGCCCGAGCTCAGATAGCTTCGTTTCTGCTGTCCGACGGGGGTCCTGTCGAGCGTCTCAATGTCCATGCCAAGGGCGTTGTAGAGCTTTCGTGTGGGGTCCGCATAGATTGGACCGCGGAAGCCAGTGATTTCTGAGAAACATTACCAACGAGAATTTCCCTGCAAAAGCGACGCACCAGAGTAAGCCTTGATCGGGTTCCATTCGCCACAACCTATGATGACGAGCTTGACGCCAGCGCTCTCCAGCTTTTCGCTGGGAACTTTTGACAATTCGCCAACGTATGCCTGGCAGCTCTACGACGTTACGTTCAGCATGCCATCAAGACAAGCAGAGCTACGTATTACTCCGCAGAAGAAATGACCTGAGAACGAAGAGTTGTCAGTCCATACAAAGCGGGGTTGGAGCTGTAATATTCACGAATGAAAACGACGACCGTCTTTTGCTCTTCGAAAATGGAACCGAATTTGATTGATTGGCCTGTCTGATTTAAAACGTACAGTGTTTACCGCTCAAAACCGACAACTCCTACGGTCAAAACTCGAGGACTTTATAACATCTCGTAACCTCTCTCATTCCACATAAAACACATCCATTCGCACTCGTAAATAGTCAACCTTCAATGTTATCTCATCCAATTTTAACGAAAGTCGAGTACAAAATTTTGCGATGTTGCAAAAGTGAATTTGGGGCGGAGTTTGTCGGAGTTGCCTTATTTGGTATATTATATAATACGGCAGCGCGGCTAGTTTACCATGACGCCAATGCTCATCATCACCAGCGGCCCACAACGCCTGTGCGATTTGTATTTCTTCACAGCATGTTCAGCCGCGCGGCCAGTCAAGCCTTTCCTGACATTTGTTTTAGATATTCCTTCCACTTGTTGTAGAACAGTAGAAATCCCTGAGCTACTTACCTATATGCATCCATGTACCTCCAGGTCTTGCGAAAAAATGCTCGGATCGTCTTAACGGGGCAATCATCAAGAATTTCTGGGATAATGCACTTCGCGGTGGGAAAGGATCCATCCGATGCATTCCGAAAACCTGTCAACAATGGCAGGTGTGTGAAAAAGATAAACACGGACCCACAACACTCACGCGCTTTGGCCCATCCCCAGTACATCTCTATCGGGTTCAACTCGCAATGAAATTTGGGCAAGAAGTAGCACAAATGCCCAGCTCGTTCAATGACAATCTGTAAGAGTGGCTTTTCATCCTTGAAATCTTGTTGGTTGGCTAACATCTTGCGCATGCAGCAAGTCACTATTGTTGATTCACCAATGAGGTCGTTTTGCATCTCGGCTGGTTCTTCACCGTTGTCTGCTGCGGCGAGTGCTTCACGATGTAAACGATCTCTCGCCTCACTTGAAAGTTTACAGATCTTGCACTCTCCCACAACCTTACCACTATTTGCAGTTTGAAGGACCTCGATCAAGCCGCGCTCTTCCAGAACACGTCGCATTCCTTTCGGTTGCCCACGACGTTCATAGTCAGGGTGATCTGGGGGGAGGTTCTCGGGAAAGTTCATGGACTGCAGCTTTCCGCGGAGCTCTGGATTCGGATTATCCATGGGTATGTAGGTGTCGTGCATTTTTCGTTGACGACCGCCGGGCGCTACATTCATTTCTTTAGCATTTAGGGCATCCTTTGCAAAAGCACCATGGGCCGACGATTGATCGAAGACGAATTCAGCGACCGCGCCGGGATACATCACTTCAAAAAGCTTTATCGCGTCTTTGATCTTCAATTACATGAAGTGAGTATGACACATTATTAGGGAATCAGAGACTAACCTGGTCAATCAAATTCTCATTTGTCCAGAAACCATCATGGTTTTTACCTGGATATATGATTCGGCGAGCATCGGTAGACGAAAGTCGCTGACCATCCGGTAGGGCAGCATTTTGTGCTTGCTGAATCTCGGACAGTGCGAGACGTCCAGATTGTTCAACAATGAAATCAGAAACATGGACCGCTCTTCCCTGCCCCTTCTTTCGAAGAGGCATCTGACCATCACGAACATAGATACGGCGCCGCAATTCATTAGCACGAAAAATGGATTCATCATGAAAGATCGGAACGTGAAGCTGGTCGCCTGGTCCCAAGTCTGGTTCAATTGGATCCAGGCCTTCATCGGTGTAAATGCGACGCAGTCTATCTCCCAGTCAATGTCCAATTGCCATTGGATTTTAGTGTTTTCTTACCTGTCTCTTTTAGCGATCATATCCAAAAACTTCTTTCGATATTCAACAACATCGTCGCGCTCATGCCCGTCAATATAAATGCCCTTTTTTGCTTCTTTCAGTTCATAGCCAAGTTTTGCAAGCCATCGACGTGCCGCCCCTTCTGAAATTTTTTGACCACCGGCGTCAAGACCTAACGAAGGCAGTATTACATTGTTCACTTGATTCCGAAGCAAGATAGGTGTTATCTGCTGCAAGGTAAGTAATTTCGCATCCAAAACAAATGTATTCTGACCTCTCCATCTGCCAGGACAGTTAGATATCGACGTACAGCCTGGGCAATGCGTTCATTATTCAGAAGTGAAGGGTGAGCATGATGCTTTCCACAGTTCATTGGAGGAAGCGTTCGAAAGCAAGCAATATAGCGATACAAGGACCGAATTTTTCGTGCCATGTAAGGTCCTTTTCCAATGGCACTGGCAATTGTTAAGCTCGCTTTGATCATAGGTGCCTTTATTCTCGGATTCTGCTTGTATCGCTCCCATAACTCGATGAACTGCTTGACAGCATTGAGATTAAACAATGAGGTGAGTGATTTGAACTTTTTTGCATAGTTGATAAGTCGTTTAATACAATCGAGGACTGAGACAGAGTCCGGCGCATCGTCATCGTCTTCTGTCATGTTCAAATACCCAGCGGCATCGGTTTCCTGCAAGCTGGTGATCATGGTATCTGTTGGCATTGCCTGCGGTGGGTCCAGCTCGGGCTGGTTTGCATCGAGCGATTCTGTAAGGGGCTCACGTTCTGACCAAGATGAGAGCGGGGATGGTGAAAGCTCGGGCCCAGGCCCTTCTGTAGAGTGCGAGTCCATGATGACCTCAGTGTCAGATGCAGGTGTGGATATGTCCACAATCTCGATTTCAGGATCCATAAGCTGACTCGGATGTGGCTCTGCAGGAACCTCTTCAACCTCGGGGCCCAACGTTACCACCCGACTTGATGCTCCCCTCTGATGAGCTGCTCCTTGTTGGAAGTAAGATGTTATCTTCGCATTACCCTTTGCAGCTTGATATAGATTTCGTTCTCGCAGGTATGTTTGTGTTCGACCAGCCCCGGTGTATGTTGGCATTGCACGCTTCGGCAGCTTGGTGGGTTGACCACTCTATCCGTCGTGATAATCTAATCAGTGGCTCTGTACTCCAGACATTCAGACACTTACAGAACTAGGGATCCCCAACCAAAATCTATGTGCCGAGATTGCAGCTAACCTTGCACATTTTTCTGCATAGTCTGTGGGTTCCTCTGCAGTGAAACTCTTGAGGATTTCTTCATTGCCCCTGTCACTTGGGCGCTTTGCCCCAACTTGAACGACCACTTTATCATTGTCTGATTCTGTTTCCTCATCTGACTCCTCACTGCTATCCAACGAACCATCCACCACCTTGTCTTCATCAACTAGACTGAACGACAGATTATTCACAGATTCATGATCAGAATCGTTCTCGGGACCATCAAAATCGGGCTCGTAGTTTGGATCCATGGCAATTTCAAGCAGGTCCTCGATGACTCCTGTACTGAAGTGCTTGGTTCTCGAGGCACGTTGCCTCTTCGCCTGACTTCTCTTCTTCTTCGGACGTGCCATTTGTGATTCTGCGGACACTTATAATTTTTTGTTTTTGATCTCCCAAAAGTGAATGATTACATAATACAGCCAATTTTTCGAAAATGCAGAATTACGCTAATCAGACCATGTTTCTGTCCTAAATTTCAATCTGTGGTCTTTCGGGCAAAAATTGAGGTCCCCACAGAGGTGCCGCGTCTAAGTGGTTGACACTGTATAAATCGGCAACTTGAGCGACAGCGCTTCGAGTTGGAATGCGTTCGAGTCTGGGGTTCATTTGATGAATTACGTAATGACGTAGATGACTGCATTTAGTAAAGACGGATTCGCCAACATTCTTTCGTATAAAAACCCAAGCATGTCCCATCGAACCACTCCTGAGAAAAAGGTTCCCCCTCTTTCAGAACCATCATGATCCCTGCCAGAAACGCTCTCCTCGCTCTCCTCGCTGGCGCTCTCGCTGTCTCCGCTCAATCTGCCTCTGGCTCTGCCACCACCGAGGCCACGAGCTCTGCTTCTGGCTCTGGATCTGCTCCAATCCCGTCAGGCACCGCAGGCATCAGCCCATGCATCCTCCAGTGCGTCACCCAGGCTGCTTCCCAGGGTGGATGCTCTAGCTTGTAACGGCATTTCTTTATGATTCGATGGACACGGCTGATACACAGACAACCAGCGCCGATTTGACCTGCGTTTGTACGTCCGAGGCATTCCAAAATGCGGCACGCGACTGCTTGCAGACCACATGCACTCCGGAAGAGGTCCAGGCTGCTCTTCAGCTGCAACAGCAGCAGTGTGCTGCCGGTATGGCTTCTATGGCTTTCTATGTCATTCCACCGCTGACAGGCTTCATTCAGTGAGCGGTGCCCTTTCTAGCTCCGGATCTGCCCCCGCAACCTCTGCAGCCACTTCTGCTGCTTCTTCCACCCCCACTGCGCCTACCTCCGGCAGTACTACCCGTCTTGTGTCTTCGGGTGCCTCGTCATCTGGCCTCGCCTCGTCCTCCACCTCCACTGGTGCACCCAACCCCAGTGGTAGCAGCGCTGCAGGTCATATCGAAGCATATGGCTTCCTTACCGCTTTCTTCGCCGGTCTTTTGGGCTTTGCTCTTTAATCCTAAAAAGCAGATACATTCTGGACTGTTTGTGACTTGTTGCCCTTTTCGTCATACGATCGTTTTATGACCCAGGTGTTCAGGACTATGTAGTTAAGATTAATGCGACGCTTGAAAGAAACGATCATTCGGCCTTTATCATTTCCGAACGCTCCATACTTGCTCATCCGATTTGTGCGTCTGATAGAACGAAATACTGTTCTGGCGGCCATCCGGTTTGCAACAACGTTAAAGATGTCTCTGACTATTGCGTCTAATCTGCTTGTATATCACGAAGGCCTTATCAGTCCAGCGAGCAGAACCATGCCGTTCTAGTTCACCAGCTCTGAAGACGTGCGATTTGCTCCAAGTGAATAACGCGCTTGAAAGGGTGTCAAATTCGGGCAATTGTTTCCGACGTCTTCCGGCATCAAATGCCATCTCTGAAGGATTTCGAGCTTGGTCGATCGTCTCGCTGACCTGTCCAAACCAATTGTCGAGTCCTGACATGAAGCAAGGTAATCCAAGAGCCGAATCGGAGGCATATTTTTCTTTATCTACTTGCAGAACCCAAAACTCTTACGTCCATTTACCAGGAGTCTATAGATTACGGCGGCTTATTCTTTCTCTACTCACAAAATGGTTCAAATCTCGGGGAATGGGAAAGTGACTTGGTTCGACGTCAACCTCGAGTACCGACCGTATTAATACAACTGACGTCCAGTTTATCCTCTAGCCTTGACGTGATCAGTGATCCACCATGGAAGCTTGAAGGACCTCCTTTATGATGTGGGCGCCGGCGATGTGGAGGCCATCAAAGTCGAAACTCCTTCGATGTCTATCATTTCAAGCTGCTGTTATTCAACGGTCGCCAAGGGCAATGAATAGAAAGAGTTTTTTCAGCGAGTAGCTTGTTCTGGTCACAGACACCATTGAAATTTCGACGATCTGTCCGAATGGTAGCGTCAAGACGTGGATAAGAGCGGGAGCGTGAGCGAAGGCATTTAAAACCATCAATGTGGGAGAAATACAGCAGCGACTACAGGAACAACGATTTTCCGGGCAATGATCACATCCCACCACGTCAGATGCAACAACTTCATAGGAGAACGCATAGCACAGCACAGGGGACCCGTACTGTGTAGAAGTTAATCTAGGCATGGTTTCATGATTACCGAACATGCCAATAATACCTCAGATCAGGGATAGATTGCGAATCGACCGCTTGATCCTAAGACTTGATCCCAGTTGCTGCCACAGATGTCCGAAGTCGACATGTCATAAAACGAGATGTGTGCAGCAAACTCACGAAATGTTAACCGCATACAAGACGTAGTCATCGCTATCGAACACCAGAACTGAGAGTCGGTGTACCGACAGTTACAGCATCTACGCACCTCGGCTTTAGCGTGGCGGGCAGAGTAATCCGGATCGCCTGGGGCTTAGGGTCGATTACACCAAAATTTGCCTTCAAATCGAAGGAGGTCGATATATTCATCAGGAACAGGTTCCACGTCGGAGGGTCACTGAAACTGTTCGTCCACGTAACATCAGTCATGGTGCCAACATGGGGATTGGTGGGAGGTTGAAGGACAACTGCATCAACAATGACAGCTGGAATGGCAAATAGGCTAAAGAGAGTGAGTATTGGTGCAATATAGAGCGCGATGGCTCACAAGGGAAGGAACCTCATAGTAGAGGCACAGAATGCGATGGAGTTCGTGGCCCAGGAGACGGCGGAATTATGCCAACATGAAGGTGAAATTTCGGATTAGATTGACAAGCAATTCCTTGGCCTCCTACTCTAGGAGCCGCCATATTTCACATGTTCGGACGTTTGTTGCATTCGACTTTAGCGCCAATCAGAAGGAAAAAGGTCTTCGCTCAAGCGCTGACATAAGCTCTGAGGCTGAGGTTGAGCTCAAACGCACTTCGAACTGCGAGTCACAAGTGTCGCCAACTTCTTCGGCCATGGAATGCTTAACCTCTTCTATCCTATCTGATCGGACATGCACTACAATTAACAAAGCTGTTCTTTGTTCTCCGTGAAACTCACGAATGGTTTGATGAACTTTTTTTTCTGGAGCTCGAGTTATATTTCCTTTAGGTCAGAATGTGAAAACAGTGTCCAGTATCATTGACGTCCACCTTTTCTCTGCATCCTTTACCTCTTACCTTTTGGATGTAATATCGAACGTACAACCTTCAGGTCGAAGTCACGTGCGATTCTTATTGTCTTCGTCGATAGACAAGGAATGGAATGGCCGTGGTGAGCCCGCTTTTTGTATACATTTTGACGTGTGTTCTGTCTCGACAGATAGGCAGGACTGGCCACTGAAGAAGTGGATGTTTGCTCCGAGCACAAATACAATAAGCAGTGATTTCCAACGCCGATTCACAATAATGATACTGAAAATAGACTGCGGTGTATCATTTCAGGAGTCAAGCTTCACGATGTGGCATGCTTTTTGTCAAGGCATCTATAAATGTCGTCTCATACAGTCCTGAGACGACACCTGAGCGGTTGTTATCCTGCCATACCGCCTTTTTACAGGCCGATTCACTCCTTACATTTCATCTACGACTTCTCTTCAAATGGACGTGTTCCCGACCATGTTTATTTCTTTTGAAAGCTCAGACGTCACGGCGCCAGCAACCTCTTCTCATGACGTTGACGAGTCCATCGCCATTGCCGACTCTGAAAGGAATGGCTCTGGCTCGTACTTATACTGTATAATCGCTTGAAAGGGAAGCACGTAAGTCTGTATCATGATATTATCTGTGCAATTAAGAGACTAGACTCGACAAATTACTCTAGTTCCACGCACCCATTCTCTATCCAAATGCCTCTGAGACGCCTGAAACAACCATTCCAGACATACCTTCCATATAATCCTCTCTTGATTGTATCCTTATGTCCTTCCACCTTTTCGTGACATTGTACAGATTTTTCTCTCACTTCGCTACCACGTCTCATGATCCTCACGCACCACCACTACTTATACTCCGCTTCGTTCATATAGTACTGTTCAGACTGCCGGGCCGTCTTCGAGCCTCCTGTGTTTCTCAGATATCTTTTCTTTCAAACTTGAATTGTACTGTTGCAGCACTATCAGAATCATGATGAGGACTCCTGTTCACAATCTTTTTGAGCTCCTCAGCTTTTACGGCAAAGCCTCCAATCATTGTCATGCCACGAACGAGGAAAATCGAAACAGCTATCGGCAGTCTCTATAGCCCAAATAAATTACATATCATAGGCGGCATAGTCAGTACAAGAACATCGAGTCAACAATTACATGATCACGTATTGAGAAAGCGCAGACCATGAAATACGAAATCGATTGCGCTATCTTGGGATAGACTTGGAAGTCGGAGTGACTTGCTGTACTGATTTCGGGTCAGCAGGCAGGGTGTCGTATATCGGACAAAGATTTTTCCACTCAGCTGGAAGCGCATTGTAAAAGCGCATCGTCGAGCCATGACAACAAGATTAACTCAAAGAATACTCACACGTCGGTTTGTTGCATTTGGGCATGTCCTTTGCATCTTCGGAAAACACAACGGCGAGACCGCTAGACGGACGATTCATCAAGGTTCATAGGTGTTCATCCTCGCGACTCACAGATTCAAATGCCAGTCAATGTGACTAAAAAAGTTCGAGAACTCATCATTGACAGAGACGCAAAGCGGGACATCGACCTCACCAACGGAGGAGCCACGAGCCAGCATTATCCGTAGTGAAACGGATGGTAACGTTGCTACCAACATCTCCTGCGTTAACCACGTCGCGTCGCACTGGGTCCTTGTAATTGAACACGGCGTAGGGCCCGGCACTCTTTACGACACTGAAAGAGTGCTGACCTGACATTAGCGAAACCTGGTCCAGGATGAATGTTCAGAAACATAAACAGAGCCATGCGGAAGAAGTTTCTACGCGCTCCTAGCCCCGTTCAGGATCTGAAGAAGGATAGGGACGAGGGGGCTTTATAAGAGTTTCCGTTCACCAAGAACCAGAAATTTTGGAAATCAAAATCGAGCGCCAAGTTCAGGTTCACGTCGGCGCCCCAGGCCAGGGCTTTCCTGGTGCGTGCGGGCCAGTAAGGGGCCAAAAGTCTGCTTCGTCCATCAACGTTCCACTTGTCGGAGTCGATTTTGGATCGACAACTGCTGCTCCCTTGTATCCGAGGATTGCTGAATTCAAACCGTTTGCGAATGTCGTGCTCATATTCCCGTTCCCCGAATGTGGAAATGCTCTGATCCAGTAATTATTCACTGGCTGATTTGCAGTCAGAACGAAGGAGTAGCGTTGACCTAGATATGTGGATTTCGTAGATCACAGGATGACACACCGCCCGACAGAGAAGAACTCACCCGCAAATATTTGCAACTTATCAACAGTCAGAGGTTGAGTGTTTTCACCGTCGGCCTCGATGATCGTCAAGCGGTGGCCATCGATAGAGAACATATAATTTGGATCACAAGAAATCGAGACCAGCCGAAAACGATAGCGTTTCCTGTGCTGGATGTTGATCACTGCCAACTCTGACGCTGGGCCTACCATCGTAACGTCCCTTCCCATTGATTAGCATGGAATTCGCAACGGCTATACCGTTATGGAAGGAGAAGGCGATGATACCTGAAACAGGGTTAGGAGTCAACGACCAGATAACAAAAACGGAAATTCAGTTTCGTTTACATTCACCTAGAGTTATAATAGTACATTCTAGGGACAAGGAAATGACTTGACGGAGTGTCATAATTCAAATAAATCGCGAACGATCATCGACTGGGCCATCCGTCAGCTCTTAAGTGATAGGCAATGAAATACATCAACTTACCATCATAAAGATGTCGACGTGCGTTGCGTGGGTCGTACACGATGAAAGGGCTGCGCACACCATCACAACATTGTGTAGCTGAAGACAAAAACATCGAGGAGCAATTAGGAAGGAATCAGTTGGAGAGCACCCCCCACGCACCAAAGTGTGGATGATACCAGAATGTACCCGCTTGATGCAGGACGGCGAACTCGTACAAGAAAGAGTGATTAGGTGATATTGGGCATTGAGTGACGCCGACGGGTCCATCAGCGTAATTGGTCCCTTTCTGGAAGAAGCCGTGCCAATGCTGAAGAATTCAGACGACGCGATTGGTATTGCAGGAAAGCGGATAACTAACTATACTGTACTCCTTTCCATTGTCACGTCTGTGAGTTGATTCACAACATTTAGGCGGAATCTGTCGCCCTGCGGTCAGAAGATTGGGTTAAAGATAATTAAATTTATGCTTAGGACCCCAAAATAACGGACCTTCGTTCCTCTGGTAAGCGGACCAGGGAAAACACTTCCACCAGGAAAGCACTACGATGCAAAAAAGTGTCAACATGCGCAAAAGATCTATATCGCATAGAATGCGGCGTACGAGCGCTTGAAGCCATCAGGAGCGATGACCTCATTGACGACCCGTAAATGAGCGGAGGGACCGAGAACGGCAGCAGGCAATAAGTACAGAGCGGAGGTCCAGATTACCATCGTGCTAACAGTGAAGGAAAATGAAGTAGGATATCACCTCTACGGCGCCGAGTCTGTGAATTCCGAGCTGTCAGGAACACCAGCACTTCTGGTAGAACCCGCCGAGTAGATTCATATGCTATAGACAGACTGTGGCTCTCCGGATGTGCGGAGACATGGATGGTTCGAAGGACTCTTGCAGAGCAAATAAGAATCAATAGTTGGAAACGGTTATAAAACCAACACTGATACAGCATTGGCAATCGGTGCTAAAGGCAAAACAACATGAGCTTTTGATGATTTCAAGTTCCGTTTACCTTCAATCTGGATGGAATGCGTCTCGGCCTAGGTGCTAGCAATGGTAAAACCGTTCCCACCACGAGCATCCAGGTTGCAGGTCTGGCCGAGTCTTGCAGAGAATTCGGAATGTTTGACGTTGATGTTGATTTCAGATCAAAAAGCTGATGATTGCCTCAGAATGAATACAGTCCTTTCTATCTGCCAGGGAAAATGCGAAATCATTGGAAGATTGAGTGCTAGCGTGAGTCCTTGTAAGTTCGGCCACACCCACATCGTTGGCCCCTGCGACCTGTGCAGCACCTCATGTATTGATGACAATTGAGTACTGGGAAAATATCAGAAATGACATGTGAGGGCTGTCGAGGTGTCGATGCTCATTTTTTTTCCATCTGATGGACGATAATGCGAGGTGTAAGGTGTCATCGGCGAAAGCCGATTCCCAACGGCAGCGGGCTTAGGAGTTGTAGAAAGACAAGCTCCGTTGACTGATACTAGACTAGTCCTGGGCACCAAATCAACCTTTAGTGAATGTAACATCGCCAGAATCCTGCGCCTATGCACGAAATTAAAATACCCTACGACGAATTGGCGGGTACGTTTCCGAGATTGATAGGCACCGATTCGTCGAGGGTGGTGAAGAAGAGATGAACGATGCGTCGCTTATCTTCGCCTTGCGCATTCGGGTCTTGAGCGATTCTGCGTTGTTGGAGTCGTTAGTCTCGGCCCAAGAACCGAAGCAGACGTCGACCGTTACTCACTTGGCACTGAAGACGTATGTTGTCGTTGTCTGAGCAGGGCCGACACGTATTCTGAACTTCAAAGAGCGCGTGACAACGAAGCAGCCCGCGACAATTGCGCCTGGTCGATAGTGCGGTGAACAGATGGTTAAAATATTAGCGATCTTAGGGAACGATTGGACGAACTCCAGGATCCGAATGCCCAGCAGCGGGAACTTCGAATGCTTCTTTCCACTCTAGCGATGCCCTCGTCGCTGAGAAGGTGCGATTCTGTATAGTTTCTACCAAATTCTCATAAGGGACAGCTCGATGATTGGAGATGATCTCGGCCGTTGACGAAAAGTCGATTCACAGGCAGCTTTCAACGTAGCTTCATCGGTGGACGATGCGGATTCGAAGATTCTTGTAAAGTGTTCCTTGAGCCAGGCTTTGGAGGCAAAATCTTCGGAAGACATGAGTGCGGGTGGCAACCCAGCTGCTCGTGGAATCTTTCTGATTCAGTTTATTGTGATAATCTGACGTCAACAAGCACAGCTATGTTGCATTCAAACGCATACAAATCGTCCAGACTTAAGAACTACATAACAACAGGCCTGCAGCAAGATTCACTACCGCAGATGTTAATGTCTGTCGAATCGCAGCCCTAGTCATTTTTTTTACGATGACGTACCATGAAATACATCCTGCCTTCTTGCGCCTTGGCAAGGGGTAAAAATTCCTTCTCAAACACACCCAAGTCCGCTTTTCCCTTTCCTTTTCCTTTCACGCTCGGTTCAGACAGAGCGTTAGATCCAGGCGCATAGTGATGCTTAGCGCGTGCGCAAACAATGTCGGCGTCTATGGATGTTTAGACCACAATTTATCGACCTAGGAGTGGGCTTACAGTAAACGGGGGCCGGAATGGAAACCGAACGCGTTGCCCTGGCATGGATGTGACACATGGCATAGGAGAATGATTGAAGAGAATCGGCACTAAACAGTATTCAATATCTCCGAAGATAGATCGGTGATAAGACTACTCACTCGAATTCATTATCCTAACGGCGAATATCTCGAGTTAGCGGACGATGGATAAAAGTAAACAGCTAACGAACATCATGTATCACCTGATACGATGGTATTAAAAAGCGGTCATGGTATTAACGTTGGACAGGACTCACATAATAGTGGGCAGGCCTGCTGGTCCCCAAGATACCGCCATGGCTTTGCAGATAGAAATCGAAGTCAGTGGGATGCGTAATATCAGTATCTACAACGGTCCCGGCAGGACAATTTCCGCTTCGATCTTCGTCACCCTTCTTCTCTGGTTTAAAGCGGTAATGATGCCTCTTCCCCACGACAATGAGAGTGATTTTGGCTTCGATCTTCAAGTCTAAGCATGCTCCTAAGCTCGGAAATTGAGTATCATGATAGCAAGACCGTTCGAAAGTACGAACTGTACAGCTGAGGCAGCTCTGCGCAAGAATGCATTTTAGCACCATGCAATAATGACGGGCTTCCCGACATACCTTTGTCGCGGACTTGAATATACTCTGCCTCTGAAACACCGTCTGCAGGAAATTTCAGCAATGTACTATGAAGTGAAGTTATCCCTAGCTTACCTCGATAAAAGATGATGCGCTTCGGCTTAATGTCATTCTTCTTCTCTGTGTCACGACGATAGTCCATATATTTCATTAATGCATTCTGATATTTTCATCAGATCGTATCCGATGCGAAGCCGTGAGGAGGGCACACCTTGGTCATCAAGTACATGTCTTCAATGATCTGAGTCCTAGTAGGCTGGACGCGTGTAATTGCAGTATACTTGACCAAGTTGGAATCCAAGCTCGAAACAAGAGCCGTGAATGATGGCTGGTCATGAACGCCGGGAGGCGGATCTATCACATCGGCGCCTAATGGTAGCGTCAAAGGTAAAGCCTGACGTAGTATCATGCCGATAGTAAATGTTCGTACCTAGCACAATGGTAGGTAGGTTGGGGTCCAGCTTCTCGACGCCGCGTGAGTCAGGAATCACATTTATTCCACCCAATTTGACATTGATTCTGGCAGCGAGGACATGCAGTCAAGCCGGTGGATGAGCTTGAAGATCAGAGCTAGACATACTTCATAGCAACGTTAGCCCAATACTGTTTGTTCGCTTTGAAGACCCGTGAACCCTTGACACATTGCGTCGGAACACCGGCCTAAATTTCTAAATCGTCATGTGCCAGACAAGATTAGAGCACTTCAACCCACCAGGACATCACCGTAGCTGAAAGCAAGACCTTAGGATCACGCGAGGATCACAAGCAGGAAACGTACTGCTTAATTTTGTTGTATATGTCATTACCATGCTCGGGAACGACAATGATGATGATGTCAGGTTGACTGTCGTAATGCTGGACACATTGACTTCTGGCATCTCGTAGTTGCTGCATTGACGAATGCTATTGTGAAGTGGGTTTGTGTAATGTTATTGGATCACGAACCTCGAAAATATTGCCCTGCCCATTCAACGAGGGCAGTATTAGGGCATCCTGCTTGTTTATACCCATGCCTGGGACGAATGACGAATATGAATGGCAGAGGGCTAAGAACGGCGCTCAATACATACCGGCGTTTTCACAGGCCTCAGCTAAGCCATCTCGGAGACGTTCAAGGACGACCTGTTTTGTTCTGGGTCGTAATTCAGGATGAGCCAGCGCGCGACGTTAGCGGGCCGGAAGAATTTCTTGTCCCTCCTGTGAAATCAAGATCGTTAGTCTGATGCACCCAGGGAAGGGAAAACATGATTGACATATTCCAAGAACCATCCTTCTAAAATGCAATGTGAGGAATATGAAACAACGGGCAAAATAGACAGACGCATACTATATTCCGAATAGTCTGAGATTCGCCATAGATCAGAGCAGGAGGAACGATACGCCGGGCCGAAGTATTGAGGAAATTTTCGCCACCGGCCTCGATGTCGACGCCAAATGCCCGAAGGTGGTCGGATTGCCCATAAGACATCATCTACTTGCGGCATGAATAAAGCTGAAACAATGCATGACGTAAATGTTACTCACTTCCATGCCTTTCCTAATCTCTTCAAAGCGCGCCTGGGGCGAAGAGACGCGAACTTCGTTATTTCCGCGATCTTGTCTTCTGGGAATTGGTTTCTCGCCAGTGTTCCTGGCATCACAGTACAAAATTCGAGCGGTACATAGACGTTGGTGCCCAACTGAAGCCACGGTAGTATCAGCAATGGTCAATCTGACAACGTTCAAACTCACCTCGACGCAAATAATGTTGGCGTAAGACAAGGACAAGTTGGCTTCCTTGTAGTAGGCCTCGACGGTCATCGTCTTGCCACTGGAAATCCGGAATGTCTGCTCTTTGGCACTCTTTGATGTAAAGCCTTTGATCGTCCTGACTTTTTTCTTGTATGTCAATGTGACTTGCGCTCCAATTAGCCTGTTGAGTGCTCCTCGCTTGGGGTGCTCAAGCGCCGTAACATTTTTTGCGCCCATGCATAGCAGACAGACGTCAATTAGGGGTCCGGGTTGGAACATCAGTCCGGTGGAGATGTCAACATTGAGAAGAATTTTTCCTGTCGCCATCCTAACGGAAAGAATGTAGCCCCGCCAAAGCTCTAGACCGTTTCCGATGGATTGCTTGCCGGCGTCCGTGAAAAAAGAACGGGCGTTGAACGGCCTGTTCTGCGAGATGGCTTCCATCTTGACAAGTATATTGAGTCCCTTTCTCAGCGGGATAAGATAATCCGGTCAGTATGCAATGGTGATAAGCAAGACTTGCCATATTTCCAGTCGCGACTACTTCATCGTAAGGATATGATCCTTGGCAGTGTTGGTGCAAAAAACTAGTAGTGAAACCATCAGCCGTTATTTGAACGCATTTGAGAGCAAGGCGAGACCTTAGATCGATAGCCCGGAGTTTAGTGATCTTCAATTTATAACTTTTGTACCGGGCACTGGCCTCTGTACCGTCCGTGTACTCGTCCACGAGTCGCACGTCAAACTTGTAAAAAAAAATCAAGCGGAATCTTAAACCGCCTTCAGAGAGGCGCACCTCGGCAGAATCATTCTCCAAAGGCAGTTCATTGGGGGCAAATAAGAACTTCTTCCCATCGTGAACGACATGGTTGAATATGTCTTGATGGAGCACTTGAAGTTCCTTGAAGACTTTGAACATCAAAGACCTCGGTCCAGCCGGTATGATGGCTGCATTTCAAATGAGAAAATCTACCGCCTTGGAAACTATTCGGAGCTCGCCACTCACAAACTATGGATAAAGCCGGGCAACATTAATACGCAGCTACATGTCACTGCATTGAAAAGGCTGCCAACCTTCGTATTGATGATAGACTCGTGTTTGAACATTCAATTTGAATGCATTTATTGCAATTGGCAATGGTGAACCGGCCTTTCCATAACTTGGGCGCGGTACACCAATAGAACGCGACTTGGGGGGTTCTTTAAATTCAAGAAATTAATGTTTTGCCCGAAAATGCTCTGATCAGACCTACGAGCGAGTGGGAGGCTCGAAGCCTCTCCGACTGCTCCTTCGCGAACTGCGGCAGCCTGGGGGCCAGGCTTGCGGACTTTCTGCTTTTGCTTGCGAGAACGGCCCCTAGAAGCTGCAGTACGTGTAGGCTCAGTAGAAGTTGGCTGCATCGTCAACGTGAGTCAGTGGTAACGTGCGAAACGTTAGTGCTGCAACATTTATATTGGGGCTCGGCCATGGCCGGCAGTCACGCGACACATCGTGGCTCTCGATGTACGTGGATATCTAAGTAACAGCGCTTTGGAACTTGTTGTAATTTTGAAAAAATGAAACAAAATACAGCACAAGAGCAGCAGGCTCATCGCCTTGGCCAGCTCGTATGACGGAAAATTGGAATTTCAAATGTGGCAATGTGTCAGAGTTTGGCCTTCTTTGTCTAGCCCACTATAGCACCGGTACAGAATCTCCGTCAACAACGGTGACGACCACCGCCGATGTCCTCTTACCTGGAACTCCATCATCCTCATCGGCGGCGTCATGACGGTCGCCACGACACTCAGGCGCGCACGTCCAGCATCTCATTTCCCGGTCTGGCGCGTGTCGATGGATCTGCACAGTTTTCCTTCATCTCAGCAGAAGTCATCAAACCGAAATCATCCGCGGCGCTAGGACTGAGGGGACCAAGCGCGTTATGTTCAGTCTCGGGTCCTATCGATGTCAGACTGTCTTTGGAAAATCCGTCGCACGCAACATTTGAAGTTCTTGTCCGACCGCTCTCCCACATCTCTGGGACGGAATCGAAAGCCCTTGCAGCAACAATTCGCACGCTGCTCACGCCATCTCTGATGCTTTCCAACAATCCACGAACTCTTGTACAACTCGTCGTGCAAGCCTTAGTCCCCATATACGGTTCCAGGTATCACGGCGGCTGGACGGACCCGGTCCTTGCAGCTATGATCAACGCCAGCACGCTTTCGCTGCTCAACGCTGGGTCACTCCCCATGAGGGGTGTAGTTTGTGCCGTTGCCGTCGGTCGGAGAAGCGATGACGATTCTCTCATCGTCGATCCTGATGAGCACGAGGACGATCCTAGATTACTCTCGGCATCAGGTTGTTTTGCGTTTCTGTTTGCAAGTGACATCGGAATTGAAGGCATGAGTAGCCATTGCGTTTGGACGAATTGGAGATCCATCCGATCCGCTTCTGCCGCGGCTGTGCCGTTCGACGAAAAACTGTCTAGCGATGCCCAACATCTTGCTCAGCAAGCTGTGCGCGTTATCTACGAAGCCATGAAAAAGAGCATCGATGCCATGCTTAACCCTCCTGATCGCTCCACCTTTCCGGCGAAAATCAAAACGCCTGAGTCCGATGACAATAAGCAGAAACGAGACGAGGTCCGAGCTTTTAGTGATGCCGATGACGACAAGATGGAAATCTAATATCCTCTGGCTCTGGTGAATTGTCTACTCGTATTTATCACTTGATTGGAGACGAGCAATTGATCTTTCAATCGCACTAGGTCGAATTTTTTGCCAACTCAGACTAGTCACGGGTATCAGGCGTTATTTATAGTCTTGTCACAATGGTACACAGCTTCGATCATCAAAATACGCTCATCGTCTCGACATCATGCTATAGTCTTGCCCGAGTTGATCATTCGACAGCAAGCAGTGTTTTTAGATGCCTAGTTGCTCGTTGGTGCCAGTAGTGCCCGTTGCTATCAGCCGAAGATAGCAACCCCTCAACGTTCATGTTAGGAATTTTCGTGTTCGTGGACTCTCTTGATCCTTGCATCTCCCAATGTACTCAAAGAAAAATAATGCGCGACTTACGGAGAACGCATTGCCTTTGCCCTTCGACTGATCCAAGACCAACGTAGCAAGGATCTCCTTGATCCTGACCGATCATCTGTGTCGGCCTTTCGTTATAAATTTTCTCTATCCTGAGGATGGCGAGTCCCCAGAAGCTGGTCTTCCTCAACAGAACTTTTCTAGTCAAACAAGTCTCCACAACATGCGATTGCTGGGCAACGCACTCTACGTCATTGGGCTCGTTCCCTTGACTTGCTTTTCGTTACCTCTAGCAGCGGGGTCAGATTCCCGACTTGTCGCGCGGTACGGTACCGCCGAATCGAGGACGGTGGAAGCCTTCCCCGGAACGCCTTACATGCATGTCGGAAGCGCCGGTGAGCAGCCCAAGCTGGTGGAAAAGTTCCGCAACGGCCAGCTGGCCCCGATGTACGTTTACTCGTATACTCGAAGCACATGGACATTCGTTACTGACAAACATTGTCCTTGCCAGATGTGGGCCACATCCTCAAGGCCTTGCCGTTTACAGACCCACGACGCTTGTTGCGGAGAGGTCTTGCGTGGGCAAGAACTATTCCCGCCTCTCAGACGGTTTGCAGCTCGCGGTGGGCTTCCGGCCCGATGGCAGTAACCAATGCATCTATCCGTCCAGTAATTCCCAAGCCGCGCAAACAATGGGCTGGTGCTTTTTCATCAAGGTTAAACTGCAGGAGACGGCTGGAGGAACCAAGAAGTCGTCATCTAAATCTCCTGAGCGGAAGATGGATCTCAATTATATCCTCAACCCACAAAGTCGAACCAGTCAGGGCCACAACCGGGGCAGACCTGCCACTCATGGCCACCGCTCAGCTCAGAAATCCAGAACCGCACATTAAAGCATTTCCCTCCCAACTACGGCCCATGCATGATCGAAGACCTCCGCTGCTCACTTAGACGGTCCTTGGTTAACCCTAAGCGAAGCAGCGAATGGTGATGCAGCGAGGTATGAACAGAATGAAGGAGGGACGATTAGGACTGAAGAAGAGTGAACGAGAGGGAAAACGATCGAAGGGCGGGGGTGAATGGCTCCAACTACCGACGACGAGACTCTTATCTAGTAAAAGTAATGGCAAGGCGTAAACATGCAGCAATCTCACCAGAATGACACAAGAACAGCATGAGGTTCCCCTGAGCAGGTCGTGAACAGTGGGGCGTCTGATTCGCACTGCGATGAGGTGCGGGGAGGGACCAGTCCTGGTAACTCTTAGTCTTTGGGATCCTCTTTTGTGTAGCTTCTCCCAAGCTATAGCACGACATAATGACGACAAAAAGGACGCACTAGGGACGCGAACGAATGACACAGGCGGGCAGGCCGACTTTGAGAATAAAAAAACCAAGTCTGCTTTACTTCAGAGGTGCCCGAAAGGTAGTTTCATTCGCCTCAATTGCAACCACTTCCCCATGAAATTTGCATCTTGATCCATTGAAGGCACACAGCAGAATCGTCTCTTGAGCATGCGCTATACATTGTACTTCGTTGAATGACCACGGGTTATAGGAGACGTATATAGTGCAGTATCTATCCAGGTGGTTTATTTGAATGATGTAGTTTAGGCAAGAATTGCTAGCTGGTCGCCCCGAAGTGAATAGAGCGACCAGGCGCCTTTGTCTTTTTCGCTCTTGACAGGTGCATCAAACTCCGCATCTTTGTTTGAGCATGCCTCCACCATTCGCAGCATTAAACGACTTTCAATGTCTCGAAGAATCCGTCAACATATGACATTCAACGCCACCATACCTTGCGCTCAGGCGGAAGTCCGTCAAATTTGAAACTCCGCAAGTTTGTGGCGAACGTATCCAAGTTCATCGCTGCTGGTAATCACAAAGATTTCAATTCTAACAACCCAACTTACCATGCTATCATCCAGGACCCTCTCACTCAGCATCCTCACAGCTGCTGTTGCAACAGCCACGGTTGCATCATGGGCAGTACGGAAACATAATGTTCGGAGAAAAACAGCGCATTCGTGTTACGATTTCAGGATTAATCGCTATCTTAACAACGGACACGTGACTCAAAAGCCACATGACGAACATGTGACACAAATCGTGACGTGACAAACAAGACATAATGCAATGACTCGAGGAAACCCTACGACAACGACGCGTCAGCATTAACCAGGGCATAGGGCTATTGCGCAATACCCGCAGGATACCACGAGGAGCGCAGCGGGCAAAGGGTTTCATGTAACATGAGGATAGCACAAGTCATGGTCTGTGCTAAGTAGTTGTAGCGTATAAATACCTGAATTGTATGAAGTAGAACCCAGCTTCGAGCTGGCTAGTAATAGCATCCTTATCCCCGCCTCTCACATCTAAGGGTTAGTTAGAGTGACCTGCGTGCAGACTTAGTTTTGCATAGCAAAAGCTCGAAGCTAGCACTAGCGCACCTCACTACTCTTCTTTCTCCACGCCCTTCCTTCATTGCCCGATGGCCTCGAGAGCCGTGCGACCAAAGGAACTTGCTATGTCATTATACCTCTTCTCCCTACCAAAACTAACATTTCTACTTTCCACCACCACTCCCCACCCCGTGCCAACCTACATTCCAGTCTCTGTCAGAGGTCATTGCTCGTAGCACTTGGATGTGCGATAGGACTAAGAGTAACGTTGAGTCCGACTCTGTCTGAACCGAGCATCTAAAGGCTGTGCTGGGATAATCCTTGGAGAGTCCCACCGCGTGTTTGACTGGGTAGCATGTTGACCCAGACGTACCACAGCAAGAGAGACAGGAGGACTCAGACATGTGGATAGTCTCCGCCCCTCGACCACCTTTCAAACATGCCCTTGAAGATCATTGTCGGGAACGTGTATTGATCCGAAACGAGAAAGGAGTTGCCAGACTGCTGGAACTTCTGATGACGAAACCTTCCTTAACTGCTATTTGAGGCATCCCCATGGCCACAAGGATTTGAGCCGACCCATCCGCAGTTTAACAGGCACCTACCACCCTTTTCTCTGGATCCAACCGAAGTGGGAGTCGACGGTCGCGCGCTGCCCACACAGTACTATTCGACAAATCACATCACACACCAAACCCCTTTAACCTCGCACATCATAGAACTCATTGCCACTCTCTTCGCCTTTATCACGATCATCCTTACCACCCTCTTCGCTGCCAACCCTCTTGCTTTAGCCTGGGGCACCCTCCGAAACAACCCACAACAGGCCGAACAGGTCCAGAACGTGACTCGGACTCTGATCGACTCAATCAAAGAAGAACTAGACTTGGGCAAGAAGCCCAAGAGAATGAAATCGGAACCACTGGATCCATATAAAGGGGATCCTGGTTTGATCGGAAGCTGGCTTTGACGCATGGAAGTCTACTTTGACAAAGAGGAAATAACCAACAAGTGGGATATGATCACCTATGCATTGCAACGGATCACGGGAGGCAAAGCTGAACGAGCACAGAATTGGGCAGACTCCAAGCTACAAGAGTGGCTCGAGTTCAAAACGGAATTGAACGGTCGCAGACAGGAATTCGGATTCCATTCCACCTACGATGACTGGGAACATGGACGCATCGTCACGCTGGCAACAGCTAACACCCCAGAGGTCAGAACGAACCCACTTGGACATTTACCACTGTTCAAGGACTGGGAAGACTTCAAGGCAGAAGCCAAGGAGTTCTTCATGACTATGGAGACATGGAACGATGTGATCATTCAGATTAAAGGACTGTCGCAGCACCGACAACTGGTCGAGGACTATATCGTTGAATTCCGGAGCTGGGCTCCCTTGACAGAATACAACAACATCGCCCTCATCGACATCTTTAAACATGGACTCGACCAGGTGCTCGGACGATGCATTATCGAACTAGGAGGTGTCCACGAGGAAGACATCGACTGGTGGTATAAACGTGCGATGGAACTGGACTGGCAATACCGCCAGGCCCAAAAGGAATTTGGAGTGAAGGAGCGATTCGCTCCCAAACAAACACAGAAACTGGCACAGGAGGCGACGGCACCTAAGGGGCAAACTCCGGCAGTAGCGACCAGTAATGCTCAAGGATGGCCTGACCCTGACGCCATGGACATCGACCAGATGAGGCGCGAAGGTCGCTGCTTCCAGTGCAGTGAGAAAGGACACATCGGATGCAACTGCCCGACGAACCCCCAGCCAAAATATGCTGCACGGAACATAGAAATGCAGGATGAGTCCACCACTACTGCTAAGATCGAAGAGCTGAAACAGGGTTTTCAATAGAGCTGGAAAGAAGCACCGCTTCACTGGCTGACTATGTATCATCGAGTATTAATATAAGAGACATTCCCGATCTTAAAGAATACTTTGAACGAGAAGGTGCACGAGAGTTCGGTCTCGTAAAAGGATACACCCTACCCTGGGTAGCTCAACAGATTTATTGGCAGGACGAGTCTAAGGCATACACGATCCTTAAAGCATGGACAGATCAAACATGACAAAAGGACATCTCACTGGAAAAGCTTCATGAGATCAACCAGATGAATGATCACGATGCTCTCCACACATTGCTCGACCTCAGACAAAAACCATGATTTGTCAGAGGCAGCAATGGAAACCAGATGGATGTACCCTTGACGATTACGACTCTGGATACTGGACAGACATACAGCATAAAAGCCTTGCTCGATATGGGATGTACCGGATCTTGCATAGATCGGAAGCTCATCAAGAAAAAGGAAATCAATACAAAAAGATATCCGATTCCTATTCTAGTCCACAATGCAGACGAAACCCGTAACATGGCAGGTGATATATGTGAATATGTTGAACTAAGGGTCCGGGTCCAAGATCATGTCGAGCGAATGATCTTTTCAGTTACTGAACTCGGAAAAGGCCAGATCTTCATCGGTTACGAGTAGGTTAAGCATCACAACCCTCAGATCAATTGGAAGACAGAGAAGATCACTTTTGATCGATGCCCTGAAGAGTGTCAATGGATTGTCCAAAAAGGAAACCCCGAAGATGACGACACCTCTGTCGAGACAAATGAGGTAGACTTCGAACATGGAGAGAAACTCTTGATGATCAACATAAACCAAGAGTTCCATCTAAGGGCTTTCCAAACAACGGCTTCCAAACTGGCGGAAGCGACAGCAAAAGCGACAAAGGCTAAAACCTTTGAAGAGATCGTACTGGATGAATACCACTGTTTCAAGGATTCAGTGTTCGGAAAAGAGTCGTTCGACAAACTACCACTGTGATGACCTTGGGACCATGCAATCGAACTCATTCCAGGAGCCAAACTCCAGGATTGCAAGGTCTACCCCTTAACGCTGGACGAACAGAAGCAGTTGGATGCCCTTTTAGATGAAAATCTGAACACCGGACGAATTAGACTGTCGAAGTCACCAATGGCCTTGCCTTTCTTCTTTGTAAAAAAGAAGGATGGATCCCTATGACCTGTACAGGATTATCGGAAGTTGAATGATATGACGATAAAGAACAAGTATCCACTCCCCTAATCCAAGAGTTAATCGACAAACTAAAGGGAGCGAAGTTCTTTACGAAACTTGACATCTGATGGGGATACAACAACGTCTGCATGGAAGAAGGCGATGAATGGAAAGCGGCATTTCGGACAAACCGGGGAATGTTCGAACTCCTGGTCATGTTCTTCGGACTGATGAATTCACCGGCTACTTTCCAAACCATGATGAATACGATCTTTAAAGATGAAATCGATCAGGGACACGTAGTAATCTACATGGATGACATTCTCATCTTCAACAAAGATTTGAATGAACACAGACGACTCGTTCAATGTGTGCTGGAAAAGCTAAAGAACAATAAGCTTTACCTGAAACCTGAGAAATGCTCATTTCATCAATTGGAAGTAGAGTACCTTGGAATGATCGTCTCAGAAAACGGCATTAAGATGGACCCCGTTAAAGTCGAAGGTGTCAAAGGATGGCCGAAACCCACCTGCAAAAGGGACGTTCAGCAATTTTTAGGCTTTTGCAACTTCTACCGATGCTTCATCAAGGGATTCGCAAAGATCGCGAAACCTTTGACGGAACTAACTGGAAAAGCCAACTGGACATGGGGAAAGGCCCAAGACAATGCATTTGACAGGTTAAAGAACTGGATCAGCTTAGTGCTGATCATTTCAATGTGTTACAGACGCTGCCCAAAAGGACTATTCAATTTCTTATCTTATCTCTCCCCATCTCTTATTCCCCATCACACTGCGCAGTGCGCAGCCATCGAGTCATTCCACTTCCCTAGTCACTCCGAGTCATCTCCTCCTTAGTCTTACTCATCCGCAGTCCACAGCATTTGCGCAGTTCGTGGTCCGTGCTCGAGTACTGTAACGTATATAAGGACTCCCAGATGTACCAGTAGTGCTAGGCTTAATATTCCATTTGCCATCGTCTTAAACCACTCTCGCACTTAGTCTGCCCGAGTCCTTTAAGATTCGTCTAGCCTAACAAGATATTAAGCCTCGTCGAGACTCGCTCAGACTCACACACACACCACGTCACGCTTTATCAAAGACCTGATCAACATTCGACGACAAGCAGTCGCCGACCCAGCAAGCACTAGCACAAGCGACGAGAGCACCTGGCTCAGAGAAGTAGATCACACATTGCAGTCCACGCCATTCGCAGAGACAGTCCACGCCAACCGCAGAGACACTAGCAATTCGAACAAACGAAAGAGGGAGCGTACGCCTACACCAAGTAGCGACGAAGAAGAACAGGCATTCCTGAGAGAGTTTGCCTTCACCACTACAGACGAACCCACTGAAATTTTCAGTGACGGAGCAGCACAACTCATCACAGAACTCTTACTAGAAGGAGAATACGGGATAAGCCTAGAAGAGCTGTGGTCAGACCAGAATCTTCCTGCCGAAGAAGAGGATGAACCGATCCGCAAGAAGACAAGAGAGGAACGAACACAAGCCCGAAACTTCAGACAACAGCAGATTGAAAACTACAATCGCCGGGTACAAGAAGAGGACATACTAATACAGAGAGGACACGACGCACAGAGCGTACGACAGAATCAACGAGAGCGACACCAAAGTCAGGGGCACATAGGAACGAAATTACCAAACCCCTTCAGAAGACCGACTCGCCGAAGTACAGCATAAGAAGGAAATTGCACCACCGTGGTGAAAGTAAGCGACAACGACTGGAATGAATACTATCGGTGGAGGGAGCGAAAGAGACTACCAAAGACAGATGGACCAACCGCCGCAGAGTGGGCCGATTTTGAACAGGCCTGTAGAATCGCAGGAATCGACCTAGATTACTGGAAAGAACAGAGAGAAGAACGAAGACAAAAGCAGATTCAAGACAGCAGACCCAAGCACAACAGGCCCAAGTACAGGAAGACCAAGACCAAAACAACGACGAAGAGATTCCGCAGACAATGATGACAGAATACAAGGGAATTATCGCCGATCCGAAATCCTTCACAGGAGATCGAACAGCTTTCGACATTTGGTGGAGGAAGATGAAACTCTACATAACTGCACACGGAGACCTCACCGATGTACAGAGGATTGGAGCAGTACTATCCAGGATGACCGACGGACCAGGAGCCCACTGGGCGTCAAAGAAAATTGACACCACGACTAATCAAAGCACATGGGCCGATTTCGTGACCGAAATAGAAACACGATTCAGCAATGTCATGTCACCATCGCAAGCAGGAAGCAAACTATTCAACATCAGACAGGGAAACCGACCCATTGACGAATTCCTAGATGAATTCATAGACCTCGCAGGAAAAGCGGGAATGACAGGAACAGCGCCTCGCTTCCTACTCGAGAAGAGTTTAAACTGGAGGACAGCAGAAGCCGTACACTCGATCTCTGTACTTCCAACAGATGGAGACGAATACATCAAGACAGTTCGAGCGATCGGGCGAAACATCGATGAACATAGGAATGTAATGAGGGGAGAGTTCACAAACAACCAACGCAAACCTGGAAACCCGAGCCGAGGAGCAGGACAAGCCATGGAAGTTGACAAAGTACGAAGCAACAATTGCTTCAATTGCAATAAGCCAGGACACCTTTCACGAAACTGTCCGGAACCACGAAAAGGAGTAGCAAACATCACATGTTTCAATTGTGGCTTGAAAGGACATTACGCACGAAACTGCAAGAAAAGAAGAAGGGAAAATCTGAGTCAGAGAAGTGAAAGAAGAAGGAGAAGAAGACGAAGAAGACAAGGATGAAGAAAGCTCTGACAAAGAGGGTTTTGTCGAAGGGTCCGACTAAGAGGTGCTAAATCGCGACCCATACAGCTGAAACAGACTCGCTTCGATACCGGATGTAGATCATCCGTACTCTGAAATACACCATTCCTGCAAAGCGACCTGAAGCACCAAGAAGAACCATCCGAGGTGATAGACCACCTAAAAGAAAAGAACTCGCAGTACCAGCGAAGATACGAACGCGAAAAGGAATAGCAACGATAACACCAGAAGTCGACAGCGGAGCAGACAGGACCTGCATCAATACCGCCATAGTAGAAAAAACAGGACTAAAGACACGACGAATCAAGAAGATTCAAATCATAAACGCAGATGGATCACCCAACCGCCAGAAAACAGCAGATCGAGTAGCGGAAGTCCACATTGACATTAAAGGACACAAAGAGCACATGGAAGCCATCGTACTCGACATCGGGAAAACCGACATGTTACTAGGACATGACTGGCTTGTCTATCACAACCCAACGATCAAATGGAGGACAGGAGAGATTGTCTTTAACAGATGCCCCAAACATGCAAGATAAACCACCAAACGATCAAAATACAGAAAGTGGCCGAACAAGCGAAAACCACAGCCAGCGACAGGATGGGAACTCAAATACCCCCATATTTGACGAGATTCAAACACCTCTTTAAAGAGAAAAACTTCGATCGTTTACCAGACCACAAGGAGTGGGACCACGAAATAAACTTGACAAAAGACGCACCAAAGACGATACCGAGCAAGATCTACCTGATGACACAAAAGGAACTAGAGGAGCTAGATACCTTCGTCGAAGAAGGATTAAGAACAGGGAAGATACGCCCTCAAAATCACCCTACGCAGCACCCTGCTTCTTTCGAAATAAGAAGGATGGCAGCAAACGACTCATCCAAGACTATCGAGAAATAAACAAATACACAGTCAAGGACAAGTTCCCACTACCACGTATCAGCGAGCTCCTCGATGTGTTACAAGGAGCAAAATATTTCAATAAGATTGACATTATCTGGGGATACAATAACGTACGCATCCGAAAAGGGGATGAATGGAAGGCGGCCTTCCTAACAGCAAGAGGACTCTTCGAACCGACAGTCATGTACTTTGGACAATGCAACGCACCAGGCACCTTTAGCCGGATGATGGCAAACCTCTTCCAAGACCAAATATGGAGAAGAGTATGCATAATCTATATGGACGACATCATAATCATCGGACGAACACGAGAGGAACTCCAAAAGAACACAATAAAATCATGGAGATACTGAACAAGAACGACTTATTCATCAAAGGACCAAAATGTGTCTGGGAATCATCAAAAGTCCCAGTACTAGGGTATATCATAGGAGAAGGGAAGGTAGAAATGGAACCGGAGAAAATCACAGCCGTACAATCTGGCCAACCCCAAAAACGAAGAAAGAACTACAGAAGTTCTTGGGATTCACAAACTTTTACCGACGATTCATCAAAGGATATGCAAAGGTTGCTAAACCTTTAACGGAGCTGACTGGAAACAAGACATTCCAATGGACAGACAAGCAGCAAGACGCTTTCAAAGAATTAATTCGACATATAACCTCGGCACCCATCCTAGCACTACCACAAACAGAAGGAAAATTCCGAGTTGAAACGGATGCCTCAGGATATGCCATCGGAGCGGTACTATCACAACAGCAGAAAGGACTGTGGCACCCAATCGCCTTTATTTCAAGATGCATGACTGCAGCAGAACAGAACTACGAAATCTATGACAAAGAACTGCTCGCAATAATGGTGGCACTGAAGACATGGAGACAATACCTCCTAGAAGCTCGAGAGAAGTTCGAAATATTGACGGATCACAAGAACCTATCATACTTCCGAAAACCGCAGCGACTCAATTCGAGACAGATTGGCTGGTACCTGAAATTACAAGAATACGACTACGAACTACGACACGTACCAGGAAAAGCGAACGGAAAAGCGGACGTCTTATCACGGATGGCAGGATATGAAGAAAACCTAGCAGAAAAGGACGACATACAAATGATCAAAGAAGCCGCATTCATCCGACATCTGGAAGAGAATAATGAACGAGATTTCGAATTTATGATGTTCGAGGATGAACACCTGCAAAGAGGGGGAGCAGAAAATAATGAAACAATACAGACAAGAGGGATCACGATGATCGAATCCCCAAGAATAGAACAAATTCGACAATGCACACGAAGAGAAACGATTGTAACAACAGGACTGAAGGAAAAACCGCACTGGTTCACAGAGGAAGACCACATCGTATACGCAGGAGGGAAAATCTACATCCCCCCAGACAACAAACTAAAGGAAGACATCATGTTTGAACGCCATGACACTCCCATTGGAGGGCATCCAGGACAATATCGCATGCACGAACTCATAAACCGCACCTACTGGTGGCCATCAATGCTAACGGACATCAAAAAATATGTTAATGGATGCGAAACATGTCAAAGAGACAAAATCATTCGACAAAAGAAACATGTGCCACTACACCCGCATGAGATTCCGCAACAACCATGGGAAGATATTGGAGTAGATCTCATAGGACTGCTACCCAACTCGAACGGCTTTAAT
Organism: Macrocybe gigantea; assembly: GCA_011319805.1. Taxonomy (NCBI): domain Eukaryota; kingdom Fungi; phylum Basidiomycota; class Agaricomycetes; order Agaricales; family Callistosporiaceae; genus Macrocybe; species Macrocybe gigantea. The sequence goes on from SJRY01000212.1 coordinate 42,900, forward strand.
GCCATCGCCGCAGTCACAGACCGCCTGACCAAGATGATCCACCTGATTCCCACAAACACTGAACTCACAGCAGAAGGCCTCACACGGCTATACCGAGACAATGTGTGGCGACTTCATGGAATTCCACGAAAGATCATCAGCGACCGAGGACCCCAATTTGCAGCACGATTCATGACAGCGCTTCTAAGACTGCTTGGAACAAAGCAAAACCTATCAACGGCCTATCATCCACAGACAGATGGACAGGCGGAACGATCCCATCAGGAGACGGAAGCCTTCCTCAGAAGCTTCACGAACAACCTACAGGACGATTGGGCAGAATGGATAGCAATCGCAGAGTATCAATACAATGACAAAACACACCAGGGAACGAAGGAAACGCCATTCTACCTCAACTACGGGATGCACCCCTGGAAGGGAGAACCACAGACAGCAGAAGGGAACAATCCCGCAGCAAAGAACTTCATCGAAAAAATGGACCAAATGCGGAAAGAAGCAAATGCTGCGCTGCAGTATGCGCAGACACAGGCCAAAGACAATTATGATGCGAGACGAAAATCGGCCCGTGAATACAAGAAAGGAGATAGGGTATGGCTCGAAGCCACCAATATCACAGTCAATCGACCATCAAAGAAGTTATCGGCACTCTGATACGGACCGTTCAAGGTGATCGAGAAGAAAGGCGCCTCAGCATATCGCCTAGAACTCCCAGCATCATGGCAGCTGATACACCCTGTGTTCAACGAAATGCTACTCACACCCTACAAAGGACCCCGTTTCAAGATACAAGAGCGACCATCACTGCCACCCCCTGAAATCATAAATGATGAAGAAGAGTACGAGGTAGAAGAAATTCTAAAAAGAAAGAAACAAGGAAGAGGAACACTATTCCTGGTCAAATGGAAAGGGTACGGGCACGAGGAAAACACATGGATCAAAGAGAAGGAACTGGGAAATGTGCAGCAAGCTCTGGACCATTTCCTAAAAAAGACTACGAACCAGGATAAAAGGACCATGATTAGAGGAAAGAAGACCAAAAATCGCACATCATGACCACCAACGCCCCCATCAGCATCGACAGCAGCGAGGACAGCCGCGCACCTACCCCCAACCGCCCCAGCGACCTTGAGAATCTGGCAAGGATTCTCAATGCTAGCGACTACATGGACCCCCTCGCCATCACACTCGGCGCATATCTGCGCTATGTTATGACCATCCGCACACACCTTTGAACTGGACGAACCCCCGATGGGACCGGTCCCACAGCAGCTGAACGTATCGCGCTTCGCGAGGCAATGGAAATGCTTCGCACAGAGAACCGGCGACTTAAACTCCTCGCCACCATGCTCCACCACATCCGCTCCTATAACGAAGAGCTCATTCATACGTGGGCCCCGCATGCCGCAACCGCCTGGGAGACCAATAATGGGTGGGGACAGCTGGACTAAGGTCTTTTCGCGAGGACGCGAATCTAAAGAGAGGGTGATGTTACAGACGCCGCCCAAAAGGACTATTCAATTTCTTATCTTATCTCTCCCCCATCTCTTATTCCCCATCACACTGCGCAGTGCGCAGCCATCGAGTCATTCCACTTTCCTAGTCACTCCGAGTCATCTCCTCCTTAGTCTTACTCATCCGCAGTCCACAGCATTTGCGCAGTTCGTGGTCCGTGCTCGAGTACTGTAACGTATATAAGGACTCCCAGATGTACCAGTAGCGCTAGGCTTAATATTCCATTTGCCATCATCTTAAACCACTCTCGCACTTAGTCTGCCCGAGTCCTTTAAGATTCGTCTAGCCTAACACAATGCCCTGAGATGATGGAAAATTCTGAATGGAAGTCGATGCCTTGAACTATGCAATCGGAGGCATCCTTTCACAGGAACAATCCAACGGTACTTGGAGACTGGTGGCCTTTATGTCAAAGTCATTAAACCCGATGGAACGGAATTACGAGATCTTCGGAACTTCAGGACTATGATTTCATTCTAGAACATAAATCCGGGAAATCGATGACAAAGGCAGACAGTCTGTCGAGATGACCAGACCATGAGAAGGGGGAGAATGATAATGAAAATGTTGTACTCCTAAAACCAGAGATTTTTTGCTGAATTTTCATGGCAAAGATCACACCGATGCCAGAATTTCAGGACATTCTGGACCAGATCAAACGGGCTTGGAAACAAAGAGAACCCGAAGTCCAGAAATGTCTTGACGAAGGTGAACACAGCTGGGAGGAAAACGACTGAATCATTACATGGCTAAAACGGTACTACGTTTCCAAGAGCTAAAAGATAAGGGAACGGATCATCGAAATCCATCACTTGGATCAGATCTCGGGACATCCAGGACAGACAAAGATGCACGAGCTAATCACGCATAACTTCTGGTGGCCCAAAATGATGAACGACATCAAGGCATATGTCAAAGGATGTGACAAATGCCAATGGATGAAGATCATCAGAGATCAGAAACATGCCCCGCTTCATCCGAATGAAGTGCCAAAGGAACCATGGGAGATCATATCTGTAGATCTCATTGGACCTCTTTCCAAATCTCAAGGGTTTAACGGCATAATGGTGACGGTAGATCGGTTCACAAAAGGAGCCAAATTCATACCAGTCAATATGGAAATCACGGCAGAAGGAGTCGCTCGCAATCTACGTGACACCATATTCTCGAGTTACGGACTCCTGAAAAAAGTTATCAGCGATAGAGGAGGACAATTTGTCTCCGCATTCATGACAGACCTCTATGTGCTTTTGGGAGTCAAAGGAGCCCCTTTGATGCTGTATCATCCACAGACCAACAGACAAACGGAACGAGTCAATCAGGAACTCAAGCAATACCTGAAACTCTTTGTGAATTATCGGCAAACTGACTGGGCGGACTGGCTACCGATGGCCGAATTTTCCTATAACAATCGAATACACTTGGCGACTGGATACTCCCCATTCTATCTGAACCACGGGTGACATCCGTACACTGGAAAAGAACCTCTGAAGCATAATGCCAAATTGCAGACTGCTGAGGAATTCGCCGAGATGATGAAGGAAATTCGGACTAAGGCCGAAACCTCTCTGTTAAAAGCCACAGAAACGATGAAACGGACTTACGACCGAAAACAGAAACCCGCCCGAGAGTACCATGAGGGCGATCAAGTCTGGCTGGAAGGAACAAATATCACCACCAACTGGCCGACTGATAAGCTCAACGACAAGCAGTTTGGTCCTTTCAAAGTCAAACAGCAAATCGGAGAATCGGCATATGAACTCGAATTACTGGAACACTGGAGGATTCACCCCATCTGAAATGAGTCTGAACTCACCCCGTACACGGCACCGGCGTTTCCACAACAAAAAGCGGTCACAATTCTTAAATGACCTCCTCCCATCATTGTGGAAGGAGAGAAACGATATGAAGTGGAAGCTGTAATAAATTCTCGATGGAACAGAGGAAAGTTACAGTATAGAGTACATTGGAAGGGATACCCCCTTGAGGACGCTACTTGGGAACCCACCGAAAACATCAACAAAGATATGCTGAATGCGGTCACGAAATTTCATCGTGAGAATCCCAAGGCACCATCCCTGGAAAAAGGACAGCATCAGCTACCACCGCGACCTGCACCGAAGAAAGTAATATGCATCTGACTCCATCAATCCCAATCACTGAAGGTCCTCTTTGACCACACGGCTAATGAAGTCTGGGTCTGTTCACATGGTCAACAAATGAAGACACTCCCGAAGAAAAAGACCCTTACCAGCTGGATGACGGACCTGAAGGAAGTTGAAGACCGCTTGGACACCGCTTGGCAGGTGTGGCAACAATGATGGAACCAAAAAATCATAGGTGAGGACAAGCGTGAGGAGAACTAGAAGGATGATGATGAAGAAGAACATGATTGTGAGGACGCAATCCTTAAGAGGGGAGTAATGTTACAATTTCAGGATTAATCGCTATCTTAACAATGGACACGTGACTCAAAAGCCACATGACGAACATGTGACACAAATCGTGACGTGACAAACAAGACATAATGCAATGACTCGAGGAAACCCTATGATAACGACGCGTCAGCATTAACCAGGGCATAGGGCTATTGCGCAATACCTGCAGGATACCACGAGGAGTGCAGCGGGGCAAAGGGTTTCACGTAACATGAGGATAGCACAAGTCGTGGTCCGTGCTAAGTAGTTGTAGCGTATAAATACCTGAATTGTACAAAGTAGAACCCAGCTTCGAGCTGGCTAGTAATAGCATCCTTATCCCCACCTCTCACATCTAAGGGTTAGTTAGAGTGACCTGTGCGCAGACTTAGTTTTGCGTAGCAATTCGCCAAAAGGTATGACTTACTGTTCATTCTGTAAGCCTTGATGGTGACATTTCTCTGGATAATAGCTTCCTTTCACTCTTAGTAAATGGCGGAAACCCGGACCCCCCACGGACGCTTTCGAGCAGCTATGGAATAATTTAGAAGGGGTTTTCCGTGAGGCAGAACTAAAGTTGTGGAACTATTATTGGGCAACTGTTCTCAATTCTCCCGATTCATCCTACCCCTTGTCAACTGGGTTCAGTTATGCCTTGCCCACTCAGACCATTCCAGATCGACTAGGAAATGTCGGATGTCTTCGCATTTTCTGTTACTAGGCTCGTATATCTTTAGTCACTCTTGTCCTTTTGTCTGCATCTAATGGAAAGCTGCCAGAATTCACTGACGTGAATTGCATGAACACGAGAAGGGCATGATCTCGTTGTCCACGTACTTGTTATTGGAGACCAAGACCGAGAGCAATACAAGATACTGAAGAAACTTGCGACAGGTGAGAACAGCTTATACAGCAATAACCACGTCCTTCCTACGTTTTGCGAATTTCATTTCGAAGATATCATTTTCGGACTCTTCCCAAGGGTGGGCGCCGAAGTATCCATTGCATATGGATATTGGCCAAAAAAACTCTGTGGGAGACATTGTTGACTTTCTTTCTCAAGTATTGGAGGTCAGTTTCCTTGCTTTGACATGCTGCTCGACACTTAGCCTTCGCTATTCATTCCAGGCCCTGGTATTTATTCATAATTTGAATATCGCGCATCGCATAAGTATTGCAAGCCATAGATGACTGGTAATTAATGTTCATATCATCATTACGTGTTTACAGGATGTATTCCGTGAAAATCTCCTAAGTTAGTGCAGTGGCATCCGGCATCCCTCATGGTGCAGAAAATCTCACCGTCCTGTCCCCGAGTATATCTAATCGACTTTGAATTTGCTGTTGAATTTCCTCCCGATTGTCCTGAAGCTCAGCGTGTCTCGACAGGCGTCCCACTCTGAGGCTCGCTCACAGACCCTGAGCTTTATATGCGCCCGCCTGCTCCGGAATTAGCTTCTGATCAGCCGTACGATCCGTTCAAACTAGACGTGTGGCAATTGGGATATAGTTTCACTGATTTCTCGGTAAGTAACAATAATACGGTCTCATTCTTGCTCATCTCGTCCTCACATTACCCAGAGCACGATCCCGGCGATACAGGAGATTTTGCAAGACATGACACATCATGATCCGACCAAACGACCAGATGCCAAACGGGCATTGATAGACTGGAAAAGGTGCTTCGTTCTATCCCCCCAGAGTCACTCCTTACCCCTTCTATTGTGAATCAGCGATAGTGTTAAAACTGGTCCTTGTGCTGTTTTTCACGTTGAGGATTCCTTGTAGTCTTCGTCACAGTGATCTCCTTTATGCCATTGCCTTTGATTTACATTGCCATAGGCTCTATTTTTCATGGTCGGATTCGTGTTTCATATACTACACCCAGGACTCCCTTTTCATCAAGACCCACTGTTCCTGGTTAGACGTTTCGGCAGCTTCAAACTCCTCAGGTTTGTTACGAACTTCGCCATAGCATCTCTAACGCTACACTAGCTGACTATGCCTACATCTACGGCCATCTCAAGCAGTGTCATTGTGGTTGTTCCGACCACTGCTATGCTTGCACTATGAGCGTTCAACAAAATTCCTGCCCATAGAAAAAGACAAGATCTTCAACAGGAGGTTAGCTCCGTTCCGGTTCTTGCTGCTCTATTTGACAATTTATGCTATATCTAACTTCCTCCGAATCTCGATACCTGTAGAATCTCAGGAGAGACTAGGAAGGCACATGAACGAATCTGAGATGATTTAGACCCGGTGTTCCGAAAAGGAGGGCTTACTCTCTAGCCTAGCGCTTCTTGACCACCTTCGAGTCGCCTGATCTCACTTACCCGGCATTGAACGGATCCGGATATACTTATGCTATTCCTCAGCGAACTGCTTCGGATTGACCAGCATTTAGACATCACCATCGTCAGGGCATCAGGGCTTGGTACTTTCATCCGTTGTTTATTTTGTCCCTCATTTCCTCTGCACGAGCTACTCTGTTCTAACCGTGTTGCTGCTATCATTTTCGATTTCACATCTAGAGAACAAAAGCAATGGGATAAAACCTTGCAAGGACAGACCTTCCCTGACTCGATGCCTAAATTACAAAAGTCCACCAACAAAACACCCCGCAAAGCCTTTCATTGGCCGTCCAATAATCTTACAGACCTGAGATTCACAGCATGACAAAAGCCATTGTCGAATGGATGCATCACCACCCTATGCCTCCATTGGCGGAAGAGCTATTCTGTCAGATGCATTATACGTTTAGCATTCGGGATGACCATTGCATCAGTAATTGAGGCGTACCGTTCGGTCCTGGCGTTTAATCTCCGAATAAATCAACGTCAAGATCAAGAAAACTTCATCTGCCAGTGCCGCACGCGCTATACGCAACACAGGTGTTTTGGTCTCACTGAATAGGTGTGGACAAGAAGGGACAGAGAAGTCCGCGGCTAAGGAAGTTCCGTCATCCATGATGGCCTGATGATCGTTTGAAAACAGGAGAATGAGACAACGAGACTCTGCGACTGACCTTCCAACCCTCATGATGATACTCATAAAGATATTCTTTTCGCTGCTCTGACCATCTCCAAAATTGTTTCCTTGATGAAGAGGACGTTCTTAAATCTCAAGCGCAAGATCATATACAATCAGCTTACCTTTTGAACAGCCCTCCTTCTGTTCTTCGAATCTCTGATACAGGCCTTTTATGCCCTGCGATCTCGATAATCTTCTCTCTCCAATGGATGATGCCCACTAAAGACGACTTTCCCGGTGCCGGATTCTCATCCCGCAGAACAGTAGTCTGACGACCCGTGAAACCGCTGAATGTTGTTTTAACAGTATAAATTATGGAATCATCCCGCTCGATTTTGAGGGACGCGTTTAGAATGTTTGCTTTGTTGTCGAAATAGACGTCCATGGGTCGTTTAGTTGGATTTCTGAAGTGAATCTGATTGCACAAACGTTTGGTCACGATGCTTCTTGTCGACTTAATGTCAGCTCTGGATTGAAGAGACAGCGATATAAGCAATGATTGGATATTGTTAGGTTCTAGGGGGTTTTGAGGAATTGGATAAGATGAGACATTGTGTTCTGGCGCTCTTTGTGGATGACAAGAATCCGAAGACTTTCATGGTGAAAACATGGACAAATATGGATCTCTATTATCACAAACGCCTAGATGTACTCGTAACAAAGAGGGCGTCTCACCCTTCTCACCCTCTCCGCGGTCGACGGTGCAGGCTTTGACGTAGTCGATCGCGGACTCCTGCCTGTAAAGCCCGACGATGATGACCTCGACCGTGTCCTTGAGCTTGGGCGACTGCGTGACGACGAGCGACCCTGCCGCGGCCCTGTGCGACAGCATGATGAGCGTGTCGAGGTTGACAGGCAGTTCAAATGATGTGTAGGCGGCGTATGGCTGATGATGTGGCCACCTGGTCCTGCTAGACGAGTGCAGGTGCGAGTGCTCATGAATATGCTTGTGGGGCAGGTCCTCCCAGTCCTTGCATTCATCTACGATGACGTCGGGCGGGATGGGGAACTCAGGGATCGGCGGCTCGTTTTGGAGCTAAAAAGAAATGTTCTTTTTAGTTCAAGAACAGACAACCATGGCATCGCCAGGAAGGGGGCATGACAACATACCTGGATAGCAGCGAAGTACTCGCGCAGACCGACGCGTATGAGGTGGCTGATGAGATGAAAGCACAGGATAATTAGGATGCCCGCAGTGATGCGCTTGAAGATTCGACGTCTCCTGTGGCGCCTCTCGTGCGGGTCGCAGCGATGAGGCCCGTGGCATTCTACGGGCGCGATCGCAATGGGCGAGACATATTGCGGAGGCTGGTGCTCAGATGTGTGTGCCGTCTTGACGTTCATGCCGTCTCGGGGGTTTATGAGGTGCTTCATGGCCGATACTTACAAGAGGAGCGAACTAGAGAAAGAAAAAAAAAACATACCAGTCGTGTTTATAAACCTGAGATGGGGCAAGTGGAGCTCGGCCGTGCGTTCTGTGATCTTGTCAGAGCGAAAAAAAAAAAAAGAGCGCCTGACAAGGTGACGCTTCGAAATTCGAATTGCAAAGAGGAAGTCACTGTTTTCTTGAAATTTTAAGCAATCATATGTGACTCGTTGGCGTCTGTGTCCGACTCTGTGCGTAGTTGGCATGTGCTGCCCTGCAAGAGATTGCAGGTTATAATATGTTGAGGCCCAAAATTGGAATTTCCATGAAAGGTAGGGATGACTGCTGTGCAGCAGAACGGTCAGGTACGTCCTTTGTTCTTTGCCTTAAACAAATGAGCAGAGCTGTCTAGAACGACTCGGTCATCCTTTCCATCATCAGGTTATGTAGCACATGACGAGGAGGCATGTTTGGACGAGGTTGTGCAACATCTTTTTGTACTCTCAAGTCCATCCCCTGGCCTCTCGGAGATATGATGCATATTGGAGCTGAGACATTAGAGCTTGCTAACAGACAGCCTCGAAATTTCCCGGCATCGGAAACAATGGCAAATGTAGGAGGTTTGTTGGTCGTCTTCAACGTTGAAAGTGATGCCAAGAATCCGTGCTCTTGTTGAAACATGATAAGTTGGCGATCGGTGAGTCGTCGGCAGTCGTCTTGCAATGCTGTTTCAAAGAAGCTCACAAATAGTCCGTTAGATCACTTGGATCATTGATTCCCGAACGCAGTTTTTGTCATTCCAAGGGTGCTACTGTTGAGATGCTCATTCCACCCGTGACTACCACCGTATTGCAATCTTTTGCCACGCAGGTATCACTGATCCGAAGACTATGCATTTTCCCTCGACGGCGAGAGTGTCGCGCTCTCGAGGCCCTACTAAAGGGCGAGTCTCCAGTCTCGATTCCATAAGCAGCGCTCTCAGTGCACCATGAGATACTTGTCAAGGTTTGACACGATTCATCCTGGGAGCAAACCCCACCGCTCACTAACCAACCAAACTAACAGTCTCCTCTCCCTCGTCGCGTTGCCCTTTGCATCTGCGCTGGTGATGCAGATCCCGACCAACCCCGTGTCAGGCGGGATAACAGACATCCTGTGGACGAATGAGGTGTGCGACCCGCCGACGTGGTCGCTCTTCCTGATGGACTCGCGGGATGCATTCGGGCTGCGGGCGATCCTGGGGGAGAATGTCGACCCCGCGCCGGAGCGGCTCACGAACATCCAGCTGCCGATCATGGAATCTGGGTGAGTAAGCTCAAGTGCTTGGTCGGTCGTTGGAGGACGGTGATAGCTGATTAGCGGATGCCTCATGCTTGCGTTTATTGCGTCAGGGATTACTACATCCTCAAAGCCGTGAACGTTTCGTGAGTACAGTGCTGTGTCAGTGGGACTTGAATTGCAATGCTGAACTTGGTTATTCTCCACAGCAATGTTGATATGGCCATTGCATGGAGTCCGAAATTTTCAATTCCTTGAGATTAACAATAAAGTAAACTAGTACTGTAAAGGTATATACGTATATGTCTTGTAGAACGCCACGGTTTTGGTGAAATGGAAGATATGTTATATCGTCACGGTCTACTCGCACCTTCATGAACAACTAAGGTAAGTTATCATGCGAAGGCTGTGTTGGGCTTGTCGTGATGCTCGATGCCTTGCCTCCATAATTACTCCGGTTCGACTATCAATGTCGACAAGTCGTTGCCATTCACAGACTTTCTCAAGAACGCTTTGACGTTCCTTCGGACTTGGTCTGTCGCTGACCGTCTTGAAAATAGAGCACAGATCAACAGGTGAATTCTCCAAAGTACTGCCGGAGACAGCAAAAAAAGTACTTAGACATCTGGCCCTGTTACTTATTGAGGGCGTGTTGACCCGGAGCGTCATGGGACCTGTCATGTTTGGCCATGGGCGCGATCGCGCCGGTGCGCGGAGTCATAACTGGTTCACCAAAGCCGGTAAGGGGAAGGAGCCTTGATTCATCTTGTTACCCGGTCTTGAATCGATTTCCCAGGGACATTGAAGATCGACACGGCATACTACCCAGAAACACTAGAATTTATTCTCAGGGGCAAGGTTGATGACGAGCAGATCGTCAACGCAGCTGCGTTTCTCCACGCCTGCCTACAGATATGCCCAGGAGATCGTACTCCAGTTCAAAAGATGATTGATCATCCATGGTTCACAAGCTAAATTATCCTATTTTGGCTATTTTGTTTTTGCATACTAAGAGACTATACATGAAATACCTTCGTAGGAGGGCACGCAACAATCTAAGTTTTTTGGTCCCTCATCGCACACATTGGCTTTCTGTATGCAAATGGATCTGAAAAGGAGTGAAAATAAAAGCATGTCGTCTCCGCATGTCTTCATGCCTTAACCTTGAGCGTCTCTACAATGCTAACCTCTTCCGATTCCTCGTCCTGTTTCTCAATCCACAAGTCGGCCGATTCCACGGCCTCATTCACGGACGCACACATCGGGGCCTTCTGCCATGCGACGAACAGCTGAGGCTGGTACATCAGCTTGGCGCACTGCAGAATCGGGTACGTCTCCAACAGCCGATGGATAAACATCTTCGCGGACAAGTTCCTCCACGAGGCCGTGAGTCACAGCAGGCCCATCTGCACCGTGAGCTGGATGCTCGAAAGCTTCTTGTGGACGCGCGCCATGTTGAGGGCGTAGCTCAAGTCGTGGATGTCGACGCTGAGGCAGGAAATGGCGAGGTGACGCAGAGAAGGGAAAGAGTCGTGAACGGTACGCAGGAGACCTGTTAGGCTAGACAAATCTTAAAGGACTCGGGCAGACTAAGTGCGAGAGTGGTTTAAGACGATGGCAAATGGAATATTAAGCCTAGCGCTACTGGTACATCTGGGAGTCCTTATATACGTTACAGTACTCGAGCACGGACCACGGACTGCGCAAATGCTGTGGACTGCGGATGAGTAAGACTAAGGAAGCGATGACTCGGAGTGACTAGAAAAGTGGAATGACTCGATGGCTGTGCACTGCGCAGTGTGATGGGGAGGATAAGGGATGGGGGAAAGATAAGATAAGAAATTGAATAGTCCTTTGGGCGGCATCTGTAACAGGTATGATTCGCAGTTCTTCAATAGACGCTGAGATGTGAGGGAGGTCCAAAGCCATAATCCGGGAATTGAACTCGGAGACACCGGGATAGATGTTGTCAACGAGGAGAGCTTTGGAGGACGAGACCCGAGGCTGAACAACGAACACCTTGAACAAGAATGGTTGAGCGATCCATCTGAGCGGGCGACAGGTCAGCGCTACGGCCTGGATGGTGTCAGCGGGCACACGGAGGAGCACATCGAGCCAGAGTTCTGTTGGCAATCGGATGTTATGCTCGGTGCGGCGGGTTTGATCCGCCCTGGCTGGATTTGGTTCGGCCGGAAAGGTCGTCAAGCTTGACATCGTTTCGACGATGTCCATGGACAGAGTCTGCATGACAAGTCAGAAATGTGTCTTCTTCTGAAAGTCAGACATGTCATCACTGAGCAGGACTGACAAAGAGTCTTGGGGCGTTATGGACTATGTTGTTATGATGATACCTAGGTCAGAGCGTCATTCAACCATCTGGGGCAGAAAAAACAGATAAAGAGGAGAAGACTACGCACGAGAACGGTCGCAAGAGCAGCTGGAGTTTTTCACCAACATGAGTTCCATCTGACGATATTTATACAAGAGAGAAAGTGCCACGACAGTGACGCCGCTTTGGGTATATTTGTTTGCTCTTCGATACGATGATGTTATTTCACGACAACATTGCAGCCTTGGCAGGGCTTTTCAGGTTTTCGCCGCTGCATTTCTCTGCCAATCTGGACTGCTCGCGACATGTCCATTGGTCACGTTTATGTGCTTCTTAGGGGAATTTTCTATTAAGCAGATTTGCAAATGGCCATGGCCTTATTCACGGATTTCCTGAGGGGACGGAGCTTGCGCGTTTGTAACATCTTTCATTTGATGAACACAACTTGACTGATGATGTTCCTGCTAGCCCTCGCGTGTTTCCGAAATCCTTGTCACTTGCACCCCAAAATTCCGGATCTTGACTGTGCGTGGCAAACAGTCGGATCTTTCTCGTTTCCACAGCACCGAGCTCCAACGTGTATAATGAGATGGACGAATGTCATGAAGCACCTTACGTTGCACTCTCTTCCCAAGGCTAACCCTCACCCAATGTTACCAGTTTTTGTTTCAGATCATTTCTCGGCTAAACGGTTTCGTCTGTTTTCCAATGAATGATCACATGAAAATGCTCATGTTTCTTTACGTTTATAGTACATACGACTCATGCTAGCGACCGTCAGGCAAGTTGGGAAGCGGGAAGTCGACTTCCATGTGTTCTCTCTGGAGAGAAAAAAAGCAAAGGCGAGAAGGGTGAGTTATAAATGCGCATGGATTCAAAAATAGTTTGAGCAAGTCTCTGCTGAATTCACATATTTGATGTGCCCCACGCTCGAGCTGCTCGTCACACCTATCACACCCTGTGCACGGGTCCACAGTAGCAGCACCGTCGCTTCGTCGATGTCCTGGCCGGTCTCTTTCGACAGCCGCTCGGCAATTCGCTGCAGAACAGGCTTCAGGGGCCCGCCAGTGGGATGCCGGATGAGCGGCGTGAGCGGTCCAAAGGACGCCGTGTGAACTCCCTGCTTGGCCTGAAGCTCCAACGATGGCTCAAGATGACTAAATACATACGATGAAACTCGACTTGTTGTCGCCCATACCAGTCAGGTTCACCGAAAGATTGGCCTCGCTGCGCGTCGAGCACTCCAGCTTACCTGATTGACGAGGGGGATGTACGTCACGTCTTTGAGGATCTCCTCAAGGTCCTGCACGTGGGAGTTGCTGACGCCGATGCTCTTCAGCTTGCCCTCCGTCTTCAAGTCTGCGAGGATCTTTCACATCTGCCGCAGCTCGCCCGGCTTTTGGCGAAGTTCGTGTCAAACCTGCGGAGTTTGAAGCACTCAAGGTCCAGCCAGGAACAGTGGGTCTTGACGAAAAGGGAGTCCTAGGTGCCGTATCTTATTACACGAAACATGAATCCAACCCTGTAGAATAGAACCTATGGCAATGGGAATCAAAGGAAATAACATACAGGAATCACTGCAACGAAGACTACAAGAAATTCTCAACGTAAGAAACAGCATACGCCCATCGTCCTTGCTGGACTGAGCGTTTTCGCTGTTGGGGTAATGCTTTACGGCGTCGGCGCCCTGATGAAGGGATTGGGAAATCTTACGACCGGAGGCGTCCTCGAGCGCAACTGTGCATGCCAGAAGAAATGGTCAGTCCTCCCGAGCGTTTTCATGTCCTACGTCCGAGGCTCACTGGCACATATTTTGGAACTCATTGCGAGACTAGTGACAACTGTTTCATGTATGCATACATGTATCCAATACTATCTATGCCATAGTGATTTTCCGCCTCCGATCGACTTTAGATTTATCAACTCAAAATGGAGTGTGAGAGGTGACGAGCCCGACATTGTCGGTCATCAGTAAGATTCCTTACGTCGGCCCACCTACGCACCATACTCAGAAGACATATTTAGGGAAAGACTAAGCATGAATGTCCAATTGACTTTACAATGAGCTCCTTACAATCTGGTGGACGAAAATAGGTGATATCTGACTGTAAAAATAAAGAGAAGAAAGGAGAAACCGTGAATAGAATGACTGCAGCGCAACCCTGGAACTCGAGAAATTACCGCCCATTATACTGAAGGTGCAATCTTCGTCAGTCATCTCGAATAACGACAGGTGCAATGAGGAGCGATTCTGGCGTCATAGAACGAACAACCGCTTCTAGACGGTCTAATGCTTGTTTGGCGTCCGGCCTTTGAAGAGCATCGATGTCAGTCATATCCTGCAAGATCTTATCGATCGCAGGAATTGTGCTCTGAACGACGTGACAGTGAGCTGAGAGTATCAGTTGAATAAATTGGGAGTACCTACATTGAAATCCGAAAAACTGTTTCCCAATTGCCAAATGTCTAATTTGAAGGGGTTATAGGGTTCGCCAGATGTTATCTCGGGGGCAAGAGGGCAGGCATAAGTCTCAGGATCAGTAGTCGAGCCACCGAGAGGGTACCCTACTGAGACCCGTTCAGTCTCAGAACAATTGTAAGGAAATTCTACGGCGAATTCGAAGTCAATTAGATAGACTCGAGGATGCGAGGGAGAAGTCTTCATCGCCAAAAGGGACTCAGGGTGCCATTGGACAACGAAATTGTCGCGAAACGCATCCTTAAGTTTCAGACTCAGATGCATACTTATTAGACGAATATGTATAAAATACTTACGCGATGCGCAATACCCAAGTCATGGACATATACAAGAGCCTTGAGCTATGCTTTAACCAGCATATTCAATGCAATGTGAGGGAATGGTATACCTTACCTCCAGCATTTGGAATAACATGTCAACAACGTCGCCGACAGAATTTTTGGTCCAGGAACCATAAGCCTCGCTCATTTTGGCACCCACCTTCGGAAAAACACCAAAAATGATATCTTCGAATTGGAATTCGGAAAGCATGGGAAGAACATGGTTATTGGAATACAAGCTGTTCTCCCCTGTGGCGATTTTTCTGAGCATTTTGAGGTGGCCATGCCCCTCGCTTCCAATGACAATCACGCAAATCACGACATCAAGCCCTTCACGTGTACGGGCAGCTCGTGAGAGACCATTCTATTCAAACATTAGTTACAATGGAAACGAGCATACAGATTCAGCACGAACAGTGTAAGCAAATCGACGAAGTCGGCCGACATGTCCTGGTCTATCTGAAGCAGTTCGTTCAGGAATAGCATAGCCATATCCGCTCAATGCCGGATAGGTGAGATCAGGAGACTCGAGAGTGGTCGAATGAGCGACAGGCCAGAGAGTAAGACCTCCTTCTCGGAACGCCGAGTCTAAACCATTCCAGATTTGTTCATGTTCCTCTAGAGTCTCTCCTGGGATTCTCCAGACATCGAGATTTGGAGGAAGCTGAATATAGTATAAAATATCAAGTAGAACAGCAAGAAAGGGAGGAAGGCACACCTTCCGTCGGGTGTCTTGTCTTTTTCTGTGTGAAGAGATTCTGTGGAATGCCCATGATGAGAGCATAGCTGCTGTCAGAACAATTGCTATAACGCTGGAAGCGACAGCTGTAGATGAAGTCATAGTGAGCTGCTATGAAGTTCAAAGCTGTAGCATTGAACCGTTTGTGGCGAAGCTCATATTGAACTGGCGGAGTTTCAAGCAGTGATGGAAAATCCAGAGTCCAACCAGGAACAGTGGGCATTGACTTGAAGACAACCATATGTCTTCTTCAGCCTCATGGCTTTAGATAGGACAGAAAAGCAAGCCTATACAGCGTCAGATGATAGGTAGGCACTTATTGGGTTATAGAATAACATTTTCTCAAGATCTTCTGTGAGAATCAGATTGGATTCTTACTGCTACGCAAAACCAATTCTGCACGCAGGTCACTCTAACTAACCCTTAGAGATAAGAGGCGGGGATAGGAATGCTATTATAAGCCAGCTCGAAGCTGGGTTCTACTACATACAATTCAGGTATTTATACATTACAACTGCCGAGCACGGACCATCACTATGCTAGCCTCATGCTACGTGAAACCCTAAACCCTTGTCTACATGAGTAAGAGTCCGACTGTGCTCCATGTGTTGTCCTACAGATGCTGCGCAATAGTCCTCTGCCCTGATCAGCGCTGATGTGTCGTTGTCATAGGGTTTCCTCGAATCGTTGCATTGTATCTTGTTTGTTGCGTCGCATCTATCACGTGTTCGTCATGTGGCTTTTGAGTCACGTGCCCGTCGTCAAGATAACGATTAGCCTGAAATCGTAACACTTACCATGACAAGCACGTACATACCATATATGCAGTGGTTGACCAGCCAGTTGTCCGTCATGGTGGCAAAAGTCAACTATAGCATTGAGCTATCTAAACCTCACCCGCACACTGGAGAAAATGCAGAGCCCACACATAGCATCAAACTGCTGGTTTTCTTGTAGTTCTCAAATTTCGCAAGTAGAACACCCAGGTTTGTGCAGAGAATCCATTGCTTTATGACTCAACGTCTTCTCTCTCAGGATTGTCTTCCACAGAAAAAAAATTTCACTTTGCAAGTCCACACTACGTGGATATAAAATCCATCAAATCATATGGACTGTTTGAAGTAGGCCTCGCAGCATCATCTTCCTTGTCTGCATTCTTTTCTCTCGTGACAACAATGGTCCGTAGCATTAGCATTTCTATAACAGGTTACCTATGCTTAAACCTTCACTGTGACCAGCATCGCTACAATGCGACCCCTAGACGAACGTTCACTGCTGTTGCTTTACAGGTGTGTCCTCTACGTCCATCAATTCCATCAACCTCTAGCCTGACTCACTGGCATAGGGCAACTACGTAGTTGTAGTTGGAGGGCAAACCTATGTTGGCCAATTCGTATGGCAAATTGAATCTAGGACGGGAGTATGTGCTCTTATCATTACCTTCTTGGTTCATATGAGCGGTTACCACCAATAATCATCAGATCTTATGGCAGCTTCGATTCGCTGATGAAACTACCTACGTAGTTCCTAGGATCCGATGCACACCGGCTGGGTTATTTCATTTGTTTCTTTGTTTCTTGATGTGATAACTTACTTTTTGCAGTGACAGGGCCATTTCCGCCACCTCCCCTTAATGAGATTGGAGTTTCCTTGTGAGATGGGATTCCAGCCCTATACAACCTATGCTGTTGGAATTCGGGGGGGCGGGCTGCCGCGCCGCCGCGTGAGTGCATGTTTAGGGGCGCACGGACGGTTCAAGCGAGCGGATAAACCCTCGACGTAGGAACGGACACGCGGGTGGTGGGGCCAACTCATCAGCGCCACCGCCGGACGAACTTTTAAGTATATTACCTGTTTCATGTCGTTCAACTTATATTCGACGTAGTTGTACATACGAACCTCAGCCGTTTGCCTAACAAACGCTGAGGTGAGCTTTTCGTATACCTTTCGTTCGTTAAATGTTTGACTCAAGGGATGTATTAGCTCTATCTTACAGGTAGCTAAATACATCCAGCCGTTTGCCTAACAAACGCTGAGCTCTATCTTACAGATCACACTCGTAGCCTCTCATAGGTTATGGGCCCCGCATCCACTGACATGTCTGCCAACATCACATCTCTGTCTGACACCCTACCGGCTTCCGTACCGAAGCTTGACCCCTCTGGATTGAACTGGGCTATTTTCGTCGTGCGTTTCCAGGACGCCGTTGATGCCAAGGGGCACTGGGGCCATTTTGATGGCTCGTCCCCATGCCCGGTTATTCCCGAAAAGGTGTCTGAAGAGAGAAGGCAGGTCATTGAGTCAGAAATCGCTGAATGGAAGAAGAGCGAGCGCGCGGCTCGCCAGCTACTCACCCAAAAGATCCCTGACTCCACCCTCATGCGCATCCGAATGAAAACCACCGTGCAGGAGCGCTGGGAAGCTATCAAGGCTGAATATACCACGAAGGGAGCATACGCACAGACAGATATGCGTACGCGCTTCTTGCAGAGCCGCGTCGGAAAGGATGGCAATGTCCGCGCGTTCCTTGATGAGCTACGAGTCAAACGGGAAGAGTTGGCAAGTGTTGGGGTAGACATCGACGAAAAGGATTATACCTCCACTATCATTTCGTCGCTCCCACAGACCCTCTCCAACTTCGCTTCGAGTCTCCTCGCAATCACAAAATTTTCGGATCGCACTGTCTCCCCTGATGAGCTGATCTCCACCATTTCAGAGGAATACGATCGGCTGCAGTCCCAAAAGTCGAAGGGTGGGAAGCCCAAGTCTGATGACAAGGACGAGGCTCTTGCTGCATCAGGCTCAAAGACCAAGGGAAAAGGCAAGAAGAAGGACCGAACCTGTTGGGGGTGTGGCAAGCCAGGCCACATGAAACGCGATTGCCCCGACGAGAAGTCCACGGATGCCAAGGACAAGGGCAAGGACCCGAAAAAGGACGAGAAGCCAAAAGGGTCGGCCAACCTCGCTGAGTCTGACTCTGACTCAGATTTCGATGTCGCACTTGCTACGTGGGACTCGGACAATGACGAACCTGACATGGAGGATGAACACAGTACACATGACGTACGGAATGCATACCTCAGTGGCCGAATGGATAACGGCCTGAGCTGGCCCCTCGAGGCCAGAAGACCACCTCAAAGCTGGACTCGTGACTTCAGCGACGAGACCACAGAGTCAGTGACTTCAACGGACAGCTCTAGTGATGCCTCATGTGATGAGGTGAAGTCTGTTGACTCCCTTGACTGGCTGGGTTGGTCACCCAGTGATGATTCGGACCACACAAGCCTGAGCACCGGTGTAGGTGTGGCTGTGGAAGCAGAATCAAATGACGAAGCGAGTGACAACTCCTTTGAAATTATTTCGGCTGGCCAACAAACCCCCGAGGAGCTATCCGAGGACGAGGCGTGCGAGAGACCCTCGACGCTCGTTGTTGACTTGGACTCGGGTGAGGTTGGTGGCGCATACGCGCTCGAATCCAAGCGGAAGGTTGCCGAAAGGGACCGTATTGAGTTATACGACTCGGGCTGCACGAAGCACTTGACGCCGCACCGGGACCAGCTGCAGAACTACCGGGACATCAGCCCGCGGTCGTTCCAGGGAGCTAACCAAGGCGGTTTTCAGGCGGTAGGCATTGGCGAATTGGTTTTAGACGTACCAAATGGCACCGACCCATCCAAACTCCGGCTCACCGAGGTCTTTTATGCCCCCGAGGTTGGCTACACCCTCGTTTCCATCGGGAAGCTCGACGAGCTCGGTTTCTTCGTCACATTCGGTGATGGGAAATGTACCATCCGCAAGGGTATGGATGGCGAGCAGATCGGCGAGTTTCCGCGCAGCCGGAAGGGCCTATACAAGGTGTTCCATGACAGAGACACCGCGAGTGCTGCCGAGACAGTCGCCTCAGATGAGACGATCCCGCTGGAAGCCCTACACCGTCGTCTGGGGCATATTTCCCCCAAGACAGCCCGCCGAATGGTTGAGAATGGCTTTGTAACCGGTATACGTCTTGACCCTGTGGGAAAAGACGATTTTTTCTGCGAGGCCTGCGTCTATGGGAAGGCAACCCGGAGACCCGTGGCGAAAACAAGGCAGGGCGAACGCTCGGCCGAGTTTGGGGACGTTGTAATGTCGGACGTCTGGGGTCCGGCAAAGGTTCAGTCCATTCGCGGAAAGCTATACTACGTCACCTTTATTGACGATGCGAAACGCTGGGTCTCGCTCCACTTCATGCACAAGAAGAAGGAGGTCCCAGACCAGTTCAAGGCCTACGAGGCCTGGTGCAAGCTGCAACTGGGAGCCGACGTGAAGATCTTGCAGTCTGATCGTGGCGGCGAGTACCTAGGGCAGGAATTCGTCCTTTACCTCGAAGGAAAAGGAATCCAGCAAAAACTCACAGTTCATGACACGCCGGAGCACAATGGTGTCTCTGAACGGCTTAACCGGACGATCCTTGAGCGTGTCCGAGCGCTGTTGCACGCGAGTGGCTTGCCCCGCAAGCTGTGGGCTGAGTGCGCACGGCATGTTGTCTGGCTAATGAATAGGTCAGCAATGAAAGCCTTAGAGGGGATGACCCCCTACGAGGCAATTTTTGGCAAGAAGCCGGACTTACGTGGCCTGCGCGAATGGGGCGAAAAGTGTTGGGTGAAAGTCCACATCAAGGGACACAAGCTTGGCGGCCGTGTCCGTCAGGGCTATTGGGTGGGTGTTGACGACCAGAGTAAAGGGTGCCGGGTCTACTGGAAAGACAAGGGCACGGTCACAGTCGAGCGGAACGTCTACTTCGACGAAACATCCGCCGCCGCTGGTCCGATTGAGGGGGAGTACAGTGATGATGTCGAGCTCACTCCTCCCACTGCGCCCGAATCGAACAACCTGGTCCCACCGTCGTCGTTGCCTAAAGAAGCCGTCGAAACGCCGCCCGCACCAGAACCTGTCAACGTCGAACCTGTCGAAGTCACCCAGCTCACGTCAAGAGCCCTTGACGGGCTAGACCCTGCCAACATAATCGATGGCAGGCGAACGCGCAGGCCTAGTAAAAGGGTGAACGACATCCTTTTGGGGCAAGGAAGCGCTCACCTGCGTCGCGGTGCTCCCACAATCGAACGAGGCGTGCAGCTTCCACCTACACAGGAACCCCCCGACGGCCGTGAGGAGGCCGTATACACCGACGAGGACGTCTTCATTCCTGAAGAATATGTCTTTGTGGCCGAAACGAGCAAGGCTGAAGGACTTGAACCCCGGTCCGTTGCCGAAGCGAAACGCTGCCCTGACTGGCCGCAGTGGGAACAAGGCATTCTGCAGGAGCTAAAGACCCTGCGAGACGCGGGGACCTGGGAGCTCGTCAACCCGCCACCTGGAGCCAATGTCGTTGGGTCGAAATGGGTCTTCCGAGCAAAGAAAGACGCTGCGGGGACCGTCATCCGTCACAAGGCCCGCCTCGTCGCGCAGGGCTTCACTCA
The DNA here is from genome assembly GCA_011319805.1 of Macrocybe gigantea. Taxonomy (NCBI): domain Eukaryota; kingdom Fungi; phylum Basidiomycota; class Agaricomycetes; order Agaricales; family Callistosporiaceae; genus Macrocybe; species Macrocybe gigantea. Next base: position 63,829 of record SJRY01000212.1, read on the forward strand.
AGCTGAAGGTATCGATTATTTCGACACCTACTCGCCCGTCGCCCGTCTCGCGTCGACTCGCACCGTATTGGCCATAGCCGCTGAACGAAACCTTGAGCTAGCACAAATCGACATCAAGGGAGCTTACCTCAATGGGCTCTTCGAGGACGGCGAGGTGATTTACATGCGACAGGCACCGGTTATGCCGCAAAAGGGAAGGAGCACATGGTTTGCCGCCTCCTACATCCGCTCTATGGCCTGAAGCAATCTGGTCGATGCTGGTACAAGGTTCTGCGCAAGATCATGGAGGATCTTGGCTTCAAGGTCTGCGAAGTCGACGAGGCCGTATTCTATCGGAACAACGCCGATGGATTTATCGTCGTGCTGTACCACGTCGACGACGGAACGATTGCGGCCGAGCACGGGTTAGCGAAGAAATTCGCCAACGACATCTCGAAGCGCGTCGAGATCTCGGAGTTCGGCGGACTACACTGGCTTTTGGGGATTGAGGTGAGACGGGACCTCGAGAAAGGCACAACGCACCTTTCGCAGCGCGCCTACATCGAGTCCATCCTCCGACGATATGGCTTCGACGAGCTGAAGCCTGTTTCCATCCCCATGGACACCAACCTCCAGCTTACCTCGGCCCAATCCCCAAGAACGACCGCCGAAATCGCTCGAATGCGCAACGTACCGTATCGTGAGGCCGTCGGAGCGCTGATGTATGCGAATCTGGGCACGCGCCCAGATATTTCTTTCCCCCTACAGGTTGTGTCGCGTTTCGTTCAGAATCCCGGGCCGGCTCACTGGGAAGCGGTAAAGAAAATCTTTCGTTACTTGAAAGGGACGAAGGATTTGTGGCTCACCTACGGCGGGAAGGGCTCGCCAATGCTGGGTTATGCAGATGCCGACGGGAATATGGCCGAGGACCGACGCGCCATATCGGGATATGCATTCCTGATCAATGGCGGCGCCGTATCGTGGAGCTCGAAGCGTCAAGAGCTCGTGACGTTATCGACGGCCGAATCGGAATACGTGGCGGTAACGCACGCGGCGAAAGAGGCCCTTTGGCTTCGTTCGCTCACCTCTGAGGTCTTCGGCGTCGAACTCCCGGCCACCACCCTCTTTTCGGACAACCAGTCGGCAATTGCGCTCGCAAGGGAGCAGAAATTTCATGCACGAACGAAACACATCGACGTTCGCTACCACTTCGTACGCTGGATCATCGAAGAAGGAAGGATCAGGCTCGTCTACTGCCCGACGGATGACATGACGGCCGACGTGCTCACCAAGGCGTTGCCGTCTGCGAAGGTCAAGCACTTCGCTTCCCAGCTCGGTTTATCCTTGGCTTGAGGGGGAGTGTTGGAATTCGGGGGGGCGGGCTGCCGCGCCGCCGCGTGAGTGCATGTTTAGGGGCGCACGGACGGTTCAAGCGAGCGGATAAACCCTCGACGTAGGAACGGACACGCGGGTGGTGGGGCCAACTCATCAGCGCCACCGCCGGACGAACTTTTAAGTATATTACCTGTTTCATGTCGTTCAACTTATATTCGACGTAGTTGTACATACGAACCTCAGCCGTTTGCCTAACAAACGCTGAGGTGAGCTTTTCGTATACCTTTCGTTCGTTAAATGTTTGACTCAAGGGATGTATTAGCTCTATCTTACAGGTAGCTAAATACATCCAGCCGTTTGCCTAACAAACGCTGAGCTCTATCTTACAGATCACACTCGTAGCCTCTCATATATGCTTCTATATCTGTTTCATTTTGTATGTAGTGTTCGGTTGGAAGATTATCTGAATGTCATATCGTGGGTTGCAAATAGGAAAGTTAGGCTACGTTGCCTATAGCGGTAGGTTAGCGGAGAATTAGGTACGAATTCACTGTGACAAAGTCTAGGAGTCCGATTTTAGATGTTAGTAGAATGCACGAAAATGTAATATGCAAAACCAAGACCAGTTGTAAAAAAAATCCATGCTGGGTACAGCGCGACAGGACAGTTGATATTGGCAAACTAAATAGAATCACAATCATGACGACTTCGAACAATTCCTACCAATATCGCAGATTCACAATAGGAGGGACAAGGAGCGACTCTGGAGAAAGAGAACGGAGCACCCTTTCCAGTCTATCAAACGCCTGTTTGGCGTCTGGTCGTTGGGCCGGATCATCATGAGTCATGTCTTGCAAAATCTCCTCTATGGACGGATCGTGCTCTGGGTAATATGAGGATGAGATGAACGAGAATGACACTGTACTATTGTTACTTACCGAGAAATCCGTGAAACTATATCCCAATTGCCACACGTCTAGTTTGAACGGATCGTACGGCTGATCAGAAGCCAATTCTGGGGCGCGAGGGCGGGCGTAATGCTCAGGATCTGTGAGCGAGCCACCGAGTGGGACGCCAGTCGAGACGCGCTCAGTTTCAGGACAATCGGGAGGAAATTCGACGGCAAATTCAAAGTCGATTATATATACTCGGGGACGGGATGGCGAGATTTTCTGAGCCACGAGGGATTCTGGATGCCATTGCACGAGAAGATTTTCTCGGAATAGATCCTGTAAACACCGAAACGTGATATGAATGTTGGTTACAGGTCTATGGCTTGTGATACTTACGCGATGTGCGATATTCAAATTGTGAACAAATGCTAGGCCCTTGCATGAATATAGCAAATAATCAGCATCGAGCCGCATATCAAAGCATGGAAACTAACCTCCAATGCTTGAAGAAGAAAGTCAATAATATCTCCCACAGAATTCTTCGCCCAAAATCCATATGCAATGGATACTTCGGCGCCTACTCTCGGGAAGAGTCCAAAAGTGATGTCTTCGAACTGAAATTCAGCAAACATAGGAAGGACATGATTATTGCTGTATAAGCTATTCTCTCCTGTCGCAAGTTTCTTCAGCATCTTGTATTGCTCTCGGCCTTGGTCTCCAATGACGAGCACGCGAACAACGAGATCATGCCCTTCTCGGTTTCGTGCAATTCGTGTCAATGCATTCTAGCAGTCCTGCATTAGATACACGCAAATGAAAGTAATTAAAGAGGTACGAGCCTGATAACAGAAAGTGCGAAGACATCTGACATTTCCTAGTTTATTTGGAATGGTCTGAGTAGGTAAGGCATAACTGAACCCAGTCGACAAGGGGTAGGATGAATCGGGAGCCTTGAGAATAGATAGCCCAGAATAGTTCCACAGCTTTAGTTCGGCCTCACGGAAAACCTCTTCTAAATGATTCCATATCTGCTCGAAAGCATCGTAGTAGTGTCCAGGATGTCTCCATTTGCTAAGAGTGAAAGGAAGCTATTATGCGGAGACACGCATTAATGAGGGTTATAGAATGAAGAATCAGCCATACCTTTTGACGAATACGCTGTCTTTTTCTATGAGAATCATTTTTCTGTACTACCCATGATGCAATCGTGGCCATTGCAACAGCGGCGGTGAGAATGCTGAGTGAGAGGGCCCTAGATGATAGCATGATATTGAACGTTCGCTACAACGGATGGCAAGAATAAACTTGGATATCTTCGCCACAAACTTGCGGAGTTTCAAACCTGGACCGGTGGGCGTTGAATGTCATATGTCGACATTCTTCAGTTTGATCTCTGCACAGATTGAACAAGACTCACGGTCTGCACGTCCTTTGCGGCTCTCGACTTGCTGGTGTAGGCTGCCGCCTCTGAATATGCCGCCTCTTCTGCTTCTACGCCAGGCGACGATGGTGATGGAGCCACACACCTGATCAGGTCCTTCTCGTCTGCCTCGGATACGTTCTCGCACATCATCATTTGTCTTCATCTGAACTGGTGTGGCCGCTGATTCTGCAGTCGACGAGGGTAGTAGAAACAGGAATTGCGAGACACTCACACAAGAACCCATGATGAACATCTTGAACCAATATGACACGCTCCAATCTCCAGCCTTCAGATGGCGAACGGAATAAAAGAGAACAAGGTAGCTGGGCCCTCCTTTCCAGCCTCAACCTGAGCGTGCTTTTGAGGCTCTTTCTAACATGCTACCAGCCCAACACCATGGAAGAGAGAGAAGACAGGAACTTCGAAAGCGGAAGGTCCAAAGGTGAAGGACGTCAACTCATCCAACTTGACGGCTAACGTGCAAGTTCTATTGGTCGGTTCCGTAACGTTGTATTCGACACGGATTGTACGAACAGGAGAAAAAAGTTAGAGTGGCCAGCGTGGGGATCGAACCCAAGACCTTCGCGTTATTAGCACGACGCTCTAACCAACTGAGCTAGTCGGCCATGTGGAATATGCTAGACTTATCCTATCTGGATGTTAGTATTACTCTCGCGGCTTTCGATCAACCAACTACGGCGATACAGCTACGCTGCCAGACGGCCGCGGTCCGACCCATTCGTCGCCAAATACGCTCTTCAACACGCTCTCAAGGGTCAAAACGCGCATCACAGGGCACCCGTTGACGCTCTTCACGTTCGCTTCGTCGACATCTGTGCCGACAACGCCATGATCTCCTACGCGGCGATTGACGCCCCAATAAATCCGCTCAACCCAGCTCATATGCTCCACCCACTTGATGCGCATGCGCTGGCGCTCCACTGCGGAGGAAAGCCAGAACTGGTAATAGAACCACTCGTCGCCGCACAGCCCACCTTGTTGCGGCGTCGGTGCATCGGCATCCATGTCGAACTCCGCGTCCGTTGTGGTGGAGTTGGAACTCGACGAGGGCGCAGGTTTGAGCCCGAACACGCCGCGCCACGCCTCCCAAGCTTTTTGCTCCGCCTTGAGCTTGAGCCTCTTTAGGCTCTGCCAGAACGGCGACGCGGCGCCGTGCTCGTGCGTCTGGTTATCGTCACCCGGAGAATGCGCTGGGAGGAGGTCCCAGTGCGAAGGCGAGACGACGGTGAAAAAACGCTCTGGGTAGAGGAAGAGCAGCGCGTTGATGAGCGTCTGGTCCTTGCCCACAAAGTGGAATTTGGGCTGCGGAACAATCTGGGGCGCGCGTGCACGTGGTGGCGAGCGACGCGTCGGGGCGGATGGGGGTGTGGCGATGTAGTAGTTGTGATACGCATAAAAGATCGACGCGTACCACGACATCGACTCTGGCGACGAACCGAAAAATGTGCCTAAGTGGAAAGGTGACGTCACTGCTTCCAATTACTTCGTTTTTTTTTTTTTTTTGAGGACGAACCTTCGCTGAAATCCATGTCGATGGGCCCCTTGTCCTCTTTCCAGTTTTTCTGCTCCGCCGTCGGGATTTCAAACACAGGTATAAATATCAGGTCCTCCTTCCGTCCTTTCACGCGCTCCTCCCCATCCCCATTTTCCCCATTCCCCTTCTGCGTCCGCTCATTCTCCCGCTCCAGCTCCTTCGTCCGCAGCCAGAATGCCTCTTCCCATACCTCTAGCGCACGGCTGGGATCGGGCCACACCTCGTAGGTATGATCATGTCTGAAGCTCCCAGCGTCCATCCAAAATATGTAATCGTACGTCGAGTCGGGCTCGGAGTCGAGTGCTTTGACCGCATTCTTCCAGCCCTCGACGAGGAACCACGGCTTCGCGTTCCAGATTGCGTACAGCTCTGGTGCATGCCGGTCCTTCTCCCTATCCCATTCGTGCATCTCCTCGTATTTCGTCTTGTACATTCCCAGAGGGGGTATTGCGAATGGTGTAGAGTACGTCGTATTCACTGTCAATCTTCGTCCTTTCGCACTAGATGTAGATGTTGTAGTCGTAGCAGCGGCCGATTGAACGAGTGGCTCCATCTCCGGGGTCGTGAAGAAATACACGTCCGTCGTAATCCTCCCGAGAAACTTCCTCATCCATCGCCTATACTCGTCATCCTTGTGCTTAGACTTTGGGAGCGGGTAGAATGCTGATACAAGCAGTATCCGGGGAGTCTTTGCGTCTTCATCCGCAACGGTCGTCGTGTTGTGCATAGGGTTCGGCACGGGCACTACTGCATCATCTGGCTCGATGCCTGTCTCAGGTTCGCCAGGATGAGGAACTACACCCCCTACAGGTGCATGTGGGCGTATATTCCCTTCGTGCGTCGTAGTCGTGGGCGTCATCATCTGGTGCTTGAGAGGTGGAAACAGCTTGAGCAAGTGCCGTTCATATCCGTCGAACCACGCAAAGTACACAAGCAGCAGTACGGTGAAGGCAAGCGAGATTAGCACCACGGTATACCGCCGTCTCCGCCGCCACGTCAGTTGTCGGTAGGAGTGGTACGAGGTAGACGGCATGAGCGGGATGCGAGGAAGGAGAGATAGGCAGGGCATGGTGATGTGTTGCGCGGCAGACACTTCATAGATCATGTAAAATAAAAAAAAAGAACAGCATGCGGCCGACTAGCTCAGTTGGTTAGAGCGTCGTGCTAATAACGCGAAGGTCTTGGGTTCGATCCCCACGTTGGCCATATGTCACTTTAACGAAGGATTTTGTTTTTGTGCTTTGTCGTAAAGCATCCCAAGGGTCGTCGTCAAACTCCTCTTCCAACTGTTGAGCCTTGGTTTGAGTTTGATTTTACCAGCCAGCACCGCCATTGCACCGATATCGATGCTTGGCACAGCGACATCACGGCTTTTGAGCACAGTCTAACGGGGCAAATTGACAAGGTGTCCGAGTTTCAGCTGTCATCATCGCAAATGAACTCCCTCGTTTTTCACAGAGCCGCGTAACATTTAAATAGGAACATAAGCGCCCTGCATGCTTCTGACAAGGGCGTCTATCATTATCGCTCTATCATAACACCGGTGCGGGGAAGTGCGAGTCACTGCCATTGCCACGAGGCGATGTCAAATCACAACATAACAGCGTATAAAGATCCTTGTGAGCCGCAGCCTGCGATGGGCGTCTATTCTGCTCCCGCTCCATTTTTTGTCGTCTTAATATGGCCTCGTCTAGTAACGATGAGCCCCACGCACCCACACCTGCTGAGCCGGCCGTTGTCGACCCAGATCCGGCACTGGCACCCTCGCAGCCCACTGCAACACTGATAACATCACCATCAGATCCAGTGCCGACGACGGAACCCGCACCCGCGGCTGAACTTCCATCCGTCTCCACATCCGTCCCAGCGCCAAAGGAACCAGCAGCAGCTCCAGTCGCGACGCCGTCGCCTTCCGCAGTCGAGGTCAAGGAGTACCAGCCCGGCCTGCTCGTCACGGCCGAGCTCGAGAAAGCGCTAGACGAGTGCAAGGCCAAGGTCGCGCGCATCGCACGCGACTGTCGAGCCAAGAACCGCAAGTTCCGGTGAGCAGCGCACATATGTTTGAGTATGTCGCAGGAGGGATTGATCTCTGGCTTGCCAGCGACAACGAGTTTGACCTCGAGAACGACCAGTACGCGTGTCTGCACGGGCTCGACTTTCCCTCGTCGGGAAAGTTCGTGCCTTCGGACGTGCAGCGTGTCACGCAGATATTTGACCGCCCACAGTTCTTCGTGAATGGCGCGGACTGCAACGATATCGTCCAGGGGAGGCTGGGCGACTGCTGGTTTCTGTCTGCGCTCGCGACCATGACCGCTGCCAAAGGCCTCGTGGAAAAGTTTTGCGTCGCGGTGAGCTGCGTTTCCTCCTGGTCATTGACGATTTTTGGTTTGCTTAGCTGTGTGGGCTGTCAGAGGGACGAGCAAGTCGGCGTGTATGGGTTCGTCTTTTTCCGCGACAACAGATGGGTGAACGTCGTTATCGACGAGTGCGCTTCTTGTTCTTCCACGTCTTCCGCACTCTTCCTGCCTAACTACACATCCAGCATGCTGTACACTTGCGTTCCTAAATACGAAGAGCTCACGACCGCAGAGAAGGAGCTCTACCATGAGGACAAGGAAAAGTACAACGCCTCGGCGCGCAAGGGCGGCAAGACGCTCTACTTTGCAAAGTCCGGCGGCGCCGGAGAGACGTGGGTCCCACTCATCGAAAAGGCATATGCGAAGTTGCACGGAGACTATGTCGCGTTGGTCGGAGGCAAGGCCGCGGAAGCTGTAGAAGATCTCACAGGGTAACGTCTTCCTTTCCCGTGTTTTCTCTTCTCATCGGATCTGTGGTGTCGATCGCTGATTTTCCTTTTCCTTCAGTGGCGTGTCTACTGTGTTTCGCAGTCGGGTAAAGATCCCCGCTTCGCTGCTTCTCCTTCTCTCTTGCTGATCTCCTCGTGTCTGTGCAGGACATCCTCGATCAGGAACGCTTCTGGAACGATGAGCTCCTACGCGCTAACAAGGATCGTATCCTAGGGTGCTCCTTTGACACACTCGACTCGTCCAGGAGTGGCCTGCGCGACGTCACCGTCGACGGGCTCATCGGCAGCCATGCCTACTCGGTCCTCCGCGCGCGCGAATGCAAGGGTCGCCGCTTCATCGTGCTTCGCAATCCCTGGGGCAAGTCGGACTGGACCGGCCGATGGTCGAACGGCTCAAAAGAGTGGACGGCGGAGTGGCTTGAGGTTCTGCCCATGCTCGAGCACGAGTTTGGGAACGATGGACAGTTTGTGATGGAGTGTGAGCGACTGAGGGTGTTGTAGCGCGATTGATTTTTACTGATGGTTTGGGAGCAGATTGCGATTTTCTGACCGTGTGGGAGCATATCAACCGAACGATGATATTCGACTCGAGTTGGATAATGTCCTCGCAATGGCTTCAAGTCCCCATCCCTCCTCTCCCTGCGGCATGGTCATTCGGAGACGTTTCCTGTAAGCCCCGTGTCATCTTGCCCGACTTGGACACCGAACATTTACCATGCATACTTACTAGTCACGTTTACGATCCCCAAGCCGACGTTCGCGATCATCGTCCTCTCGCAGGTTGACACGCGCTACTTTAAAGAGATTTCGGGTTCGTCGTACTGGGGCTTCGACTTTGTCGTCATCAAGCGCGGCGAGAAGGAACCCGTCGGGCACACGACATCCGCGATTCTGTACCCGAGGAGCGTCAACTTGGAGGCGCAGCTGGAAGCGGGAGAGTATGTGGTATACGTCAGTCCTTCCTCTTCTTATATGTGGTATTATTCCGTGCTGATGGACGTTTCGCACAGGTCCGTGTAGAACGCACCATTCTGCGAGACATAGTTTGTGCATCGGACGTTTCTTGTTCGGTAGTGTGCTCACGTTGCGGAACAGGATTACTACAAGAAAGGTGTAGACAGTGGCTGGGACCACCGCAAATTGTCAAAGATTCTGACGGAGAGAGCCAAGAGCCGTTCTATTGCCTCAAGTGGGTACTCATAGTCCTTTATTTCTTCCCCGAGTCAATCTAAGGTTTGGAAAAACAGATTTTAAACCTGGGTAGTTATTGCCCTTTGCCAGCGAAGCTCAGGTCTCAACTATACTAATTTTTTACCACACAGCATTCAGAAGAAATACATACCTACAGAACTCTCCGAGCTGATAGAGCGAGACCTCGCCCTCTACGAGAAACAGAAAGAGGCGGAGAAGAAGGTCGGAAAGACCGAGACTGTCGAAAAAGACAACGGAGACGGCACGAAGACTGTTACTGTAACCACGGTGACGACGACTACGACGACAAAGACCGAGACGACCATGACGAAGCAAACGCCGGAGGGTTCATTCGTTGTTCCAGATAAAGGTCTCGCCCCGCCGGTCCCCAACACCGCAGATCCCCCCTCGAACACAGCAAACGAAAGCTTCAACGCGCAATACGACGTACAGTTCATGCCCACGTCACCACCGTCATCGCCTGTCCTACACTCTGCGGCTCCCTCCCCGCCGCCGCCGCCCGCACCGCAGAACCCGCTGTCATCGCAGATCGAGATCCAGGAAGACGAGAACTCGGTCTTTCTGGGCCTCCGGCTATATACGAACAAGGAGGCCCCAGCGGTGATCACGGGACAGCTCAAGGCCGATTCCGAGACGTTCGCGAAGTAGGATGCTCGAGGAATCGTCGCCGGAATGAATTGAATTGTTGTGTAGCATTGAGGGTATTTTTCTTTCTCTGTATTTTTGGGTCATTTTTTTCTTTTCGAGATTACATTTTATGACCATGCTATTCAGGTGTTGACCCGCATAGCCCATCTCAGATCGGATAACCATATAATGACGAGATGCCTAGATGTATACATATATATACCAATGGACAATCCCCAAGACAGCGAGTTCCATAATTCACTGTTTTGCGGTTCCGTTGAGATCGTACCGCCCTGCACAGCTCTTAGAACTGCGGAGAATTAACATGAGTATGCGAGGCATGTGTAGGATGAGCTCTAGGGAGAAAGAGCAGAGTCCATGGCCTTTGTCGAGCTGGGTTGGCTCGCGAATGGCGCCGTCACGTCCTTTCCTTCAGATCTAGCTGAGAAACTCTGCTCAGTCTCTTCCTGAGCGCCTTTGCGCATTGAGCGTTTTCGCCGAGGTGAAGAGGGTTCAGTAGGGCTACATTCATCGCAACAGCCTGTCAGAAAGTGAGAATATGAGTATTGTCAGTATCGGGAGTCAGTGGGTATACTAACAGCAACAAAGGCATAGTATTCCCAGATCAAAATCGCTCATCGTTCAAATAGGAACAAGCGCTTGATAGAGTGGGTAGATGGAGGGAAGAACTGGTGCTCGATTCGATTGCATGGTCTTCATATCTCGCTTTATATGCAAATGGGACCCGAATTTTGACGGACTACGCTCGCCGCAGAACGTTTGACCTTGGGATAAACATGGACCAACCAAGCCAAACACAACCGCACTGCACCACACGACGTTCACCTTCCCTATGATACAGTCAGCGAGAACGTTTTTGGTTTGAAGACTTACCTTGATGGCGGGATCACGGTTGTGAACGAGTTTCTTATCATGCAACACCGGTGAGTTTACCACGCCGCTATATTCATGCTATCTTTGCTCAGGACGTATTTCTCAAAACATTTTTCATTCAATGACGTTCAGAATCCCTTCTCACAATGAGGATTTTCTCCATCCCACCTCCGCATATGTCTCATCGACTTCAAATTTGCCGTGAAATTTTCGCAAAGAATGCCCTGAAGTTGAGCGTGTTTCGATTGGCTGCCCACTCGGCGGCTCTCTCACCAATCAGGATGATTACGCCCGTCTTCTTGCTCCCGAGATCCCTTTAAGACCTATACCCCATTCAAATTGGACATTTGGTAACTGGAAAATAGCTTCTCAGACTTCGGAGTGGGTGATTGTTGCTCGAGTCCTCGCCATCTGTCCCGCCTCGTGCTCACTTGCCCTTCCAGAACACGATACCTGCTATTGACAAAATCCTAATGAATGTGGCTGATGATGTTCCAACTCGACGAATGAATGCTAGGCAGGCGTTGGACAAACTTCAAACGGTGATTAATCCTACGACGCCACAATCACTTCTCAGTGAGAAGTTCTCACCTCGCCTGTTGTTATTCAAGATGACTGATGAAAGTCGCGTTCTCTCTTCGTGATTTATATATGCATCCACCAGACTTGCATTTGTTGTCCAGAACGAGTCGCTACCTCATGTCTTCTTCATTCTGAATGAGGCACTATCCAGCAGGTCAAATGCCTTGAAATGGTGTGTAAAAGCTGTATGGCAATCGATGATACACTCAGCAGACGAAGTCGACGCGTTGATGCGGCGTTTTCTCCTTTTCCACCCTTTTCTGGCCAGAAATGGAACACGTCATGCTGATCCATTTGTCGTCGGCGTCGATGACATCTTTTCTGCTTTCACATGTAGGATATTGATTCGGAAAGAATGATTTCATCGACCTCGCGATCGTAGTCAAGTTGCCATGTTCGCTCCTACCATATCTAGGTGTGATTGGAATAACCTTTTTCTCCTTTGGCTATAGGTACCTATCAGACTGCAGTGGTGCTGAGCGGATCACCTGAGTGCCGCTTCTGTTGACTATCTGGCTGTGAGTCGCCATCGTTTTTCATATTGTTTACATTTATTATCGCGCTCATGGTCGGCGAGATGTCTGTGGATCGCCTCTGTCCTCCTAAGAACAAGGCAACATAGTGTAACCGTGACCGTGGATGACTGTGTCGATCCTTAAGTTTTGTTGGCAAGTTGGGCTGGATGTGGCAGCGGTGCGGCGACTTGAGCGAGCGGATGACTGACACCCTGTGCTTGAATAGGGCTCACCACAATTCTGTCCCTCTCACCATATTGCACCATATTGATCTCCGTGACCCTCTCGTAGCACTCAAGATAATTTTCTCGGTCTTTAATCGAGTGATTCATATGAAAACCGCTCTTTCGCTGACGAGCCTTAGGACAGTGTGAGCTGAGAGGACCTCCCTTGCGTTTCAAATTGGCATATCTCGCCCATCGACAAACGCCTTCACTCGAGCCACTCAAACCATCAGTCATGCTCAGGAGAGGATCGAATCGTCTGCGACGGCATCGGCTAAATTCTTCACAATAATATTTCATCAATGACAAGATCGAATAGACCAAATAGCCATACATGTACAGAGGTACATAATTTCAAGACAGGAAGGAAAAAAACCCATAGTTAACCAGTCAACAGATAGAATTCACCTCCGTTTTCGGGCACTGGGACCAGCGTCAGAAACCGTATCCCCACTTAATGAATATGTCAGCAAAAGACCATAGAAAGTGACGAAATGCACAACTCGGCCTTTTCACAGACCCCTCTGGGTACGATGAAAGTGTTGCCATTACCAAATTTCAGTTTGAGCATGACCTAGGTTAACCCATAGTGAATAGCTATCTCATGCATGGTATGACATTATTACGCACGCCTCCAGTACTTTCGATTATGCCCACAAACTCGCCAACATATTGCCTCCTGTTCTTGGTAAAGCGCCAATTTCCCTGTCAAAATAATTCAGTCAGATGCCTGCCAAGCGACGCGGACTGCTGATTGAGGAAACATGCCACAAGGGCAACGGCAAATGGTTGTGAAAATGTCCAGCCTGGAATCGGGGTCTTGCAATGTTGTCAGTTAGCATGCTGCATATGTCGGACGGGTTGTCGTACCATCGTTCAGATGGGTCAGTTAGCTGAGAATGTAGATGAGGGAATGTCTGTGAGATTGTGGGGTCTAAGAGATAGCTTGGAGCTCTTTTAAGCTTGTAAGCCCAAATTTTCAAACTCAAATGCAGCATTCTGTGGAGAATACTCACGTAGACTCATGGAAAGAAAATTGCTGGATCTCCCATATTAGCCAAATTGAAATTGGACTCATGGCCAACTCTAACGTCAAGTGTTCCCTTGCACTCGCATGAGAAAATCAGGTATCGAGTCAAGGATGGGTTTTTGGAAGCTTCTTGATGAGCCCAGAGCCTGAATCGTGCTCAATCGGTGCAGAGATTAAACGGAAGAATGCGTCAGACAGATGAGATTCAACGCCCACAGTACCTTGCGTCAGGTGGAAGTCCATCAGATTTGAAACTCCGCAAGTTTGTGGCGAACATCTTGCTTTGGGTCGTCGCAGACATTCGAATTCCAACAATCCAACTTACCCCCCCGGCTCTGTGATAGCAGATATTTTCGTGACCCTTTAGCGACTTATCATGCTACCATCCAGGACCATCTCACTTGGCATTCTTACAGCTGCTATTGCAACAGCCACGGTTGCATCATGGGCAGTACGAAAACATAATGCTCGTAGAAAAAGACAGCGTATTCGTCAAAAGGTACGGCTTATTCTTCATTGTGTAACCCTCGTTAATGCATGTCTCTGCATAATAGCTTCCTTTTACTCTTAGTAAATGGAGACATCCTGGACCCCCCTTCGAGGCTTTCGAGTGGATATGGAATGATTTAGAAGAGGTTTTCCGTGAGGGCGGACTAAAGCTGTGGAACTATTCTTGGCCAACTATTCTCAACGCTCCCGATTCATCCTACCCCTTGTCAACTGGGTTCAGTTATGGCTTGCCTACTCAGACCATCCCAGATGAACTAGGAAATATCGGATGTCTTCGCACTTTCCGTTACCAGGCACGTACCTCCTCTTTATTTACCCTTGATCGTCTGAATGTAATGGAAAACTGCTAGAATTCACTGACACGCATTGCGCGAAACCGAGAAGGGCATGATCTCGTTGTTCGCGTGCTCGTTATTGGAGACCAAGGCCGAGAGCAATACAATATGCTGAAGAAAATTGCTACAGGAGAGAATAGCTTGTACAGCAATAACCACGTCCTTCCTATGTTCGGCGAATTTCATTTCGAAGATATCATTTTTGGCCTCTTCCCAAGGGTGGGTGCAGAAGTGTGTGATGCATATGGATTTTGGCCGAAGAATTCTGTGGGAGACATCGTTGATTTTCTTCTTCAAGCATTGGAGGTCAGTTTCTATTTTTTGATGTGCCGCTCGATGCTGATTATTTGCTATTCATGCAAGGGTCTCGCATTTGTTCACAATTTGAATATCGCACATCGCGTAAGCATTACAAGCCATAGACGACCAGTAACTGATGTTCATATCACGTTTCTGTGTTTACAGGACGTATTCCGCGAAAATCTTCTAGTGCAATGGCATCCGGAATCCCTCGTGGCGCAGAAAATCTCGCCATCCCGTCCCCGGGTATATCTAATCGACTTTGAATTTGCCGTCGAATTTCCTCCGATTGTCCTGAAACTGCACGCGTCTCGACCGGTGTCCCACTCGGTGGGTCGGGCACAAACCCCGAGATTTATATGCGCCCTCGCGCTCCAGAACTGGCTTCTGATCAGCCGTATGATCCGTTCAAACTAGACGTGTGGCAATTGGGATATAGTTTCACTGATTTCTCAGTAAGTAACAATAATACGGTCCCGTTCTCGTTCATCTTGTCCTCACCTCACCCAGAGCACGATCCCGGCCATCGAGGAGATTTTGCAAGACATGACGCATGATGATCCAGCCAAACGACCGGATGCCAAACAGGCATTTGATAGACTGGAAAAGGTGCTTCGTTCTATTCCCCAGAGTCGCTCCTTATCCCTCCTATTGTGAATCCGCGATATCGGTAAAACTGGTCCTTATGCTGTTTCTCACATTGAGGAATTCTTGTAGTCTTCGTTACAGTGATCTCCTGTATGTTCTTGCCTTTGATTCGCATCGCCATAGGCTCTATTTTTCAGGGTTGGATTCATGTTTCGTATAATCGGATAGGACTCCCTTTTCGTCAAGACTCACTGTTCCTTCCTGGACGTCGAGTGCTTCAAACTCCGCAGGTTTGTTGCGACCTTCATCACAGCATTCCCAACACTGTTGGTTGAGCTTCAGTTGACATCAGCTCCATGCCCTCATCTACGTGTTGCCATGGCGGTCATTCTGACCAGCTAAAACGGGTTTCATTGACCTCACCGCCATCGCGCTCTTGCCCTTCCGTTCATTTATTAATGCCTAGGGAATAACACCCACCTTTCTTCCTCAGCAACATGTACCCGTAACCTGACGAACCGCTGCAGTGCTACGGCACAGAGTTGACGATGTCTGCCATTCCCGAGTCTTCGGCAGTAAGTCGTCATGATTTTCGTCAAGCCTGATCAAGTTGTTTACTGTCATACCCCAATAGGCGACAGTGTATCCAGGCCGTTCTTGTTCCGAGATAAAGAATGTCGGTTGTCGGTGTGATCTTGTAAAAGCTTTTCTATTTCGGGAGTTCTTGCCTGAGGTAGACGCAGTTCGTGAGCGCCAAAGGCACGTAGAAGATACGGGATTCACGTCTTCTTCGTGTTGTGGTCATGGGCTGACTGATTCTAAAACTGTGGTCGTTCCCCAGATCCTCGCATGTGCTACACCTCGTGCATCAATATTAGTTCTTCTAGCACATGTTCCGTCACCACATTTAGCCGTTTAGAAGAAAGACGGCAAAAGCTCTAGGGGCTTTTCTTTTCTTATCTCTGAGTCAGAAATAAGTATTTGTGCCGTTATTGCTTCTCTTGGCCATGTGTCTATCATGCTACAGAATCCAATCTCAAGCTTCAGCTGGCACACGTTTCCCAATCGATGCACCCCCGCATCAAGCTGCTTGATGCACACCTCACGCTCATCAAGTCATTCGCTCAGGGTTTTCCAGTCAAAATGAAATGCTGTGGTTACGGCGAGTTCAGAAGCAGGAGGGAAAGAACAGTCGGTTTCCGAGTCAATGCCCACCGTTCCTGGTAAGATGTACCAGTGCTTCAGACTCCGCAGGCCACAGCATTTGCAACACTACGGTTTTGAACTTTCAGTTGTCATCTACTTACTATGCCCTTATCTATAGCTGTCTTGAGTAGTGCTGTGGTTGTTGGTCTGACTGCTGCCACGCTCGCATCATGGGCATCCCACAAAATTACTTGTCGTAGAAAAAGAAAAGATCTTCGACGGAAGGTTGGGCGTTTGTTTCCCTTCTTATTGCTTTACTTGACAATTTACGCCATATCTAGCTTCCTCCGAATCTCGATGTCTGGAGAATCCCAGGAGAGACTCTAGAGCACATGAACGAATCTGAAATGATTTAGACCCGGTGTTCCGATATACTCCTTAGCAGTTCGAACGACCGAGTCAAGAGTGCGCTTCCCACAGGAGCGGCCTGTGAATACAAGTGCGTCGACTACGATTCAGCATCGGCGGTTCTTCAACATCAACGCCTACTGTTCCTGGCGTCGTACAGAAGTACAGCATGGAATTGACTTCTCAGACTCCGCAACTTCTCTATGGAGCAGACATTTACCACTCTTAAACTACCACGCCGTCATTCGGAATTCGACTTCCCAACATCTGACTCAGGCATACATCGCTCCGGATGCGTCATGCTACCGTTGGTGGCCGTCACAGCCAGGATCAGCGGAGCAATCCTGGCGACCGTTACACTCACATCATTGGCACTCTGGAAACACCATTTGCCTCTTAGCAAAAGGAAACATACTCGGCAAAAGGTCTTGTCTATTTCCTCACTTTTGCTTCTCAAGAATAATCTGTGCTTCGAATTCAAGCTTCCCCAGACCCTGGCTTTGTGGCGAAATCCTAGCGGGACATATGAAGCAGACCAGCAGATCTGGGATGACTTGGGTCAAGTCTTTCATGACGCAAAACTAACACTCTTGGAGAGTATTGGCCTGAACTTCCTCTGGTCTCCCGATGATGCCTTTCCTTTATCAAGCGGATATAGTTATGCTCTACCTAGTCGATCCGTTCCGGATCGATTGGGAAATGTAGGGTGCTTGCGCAGGTTCGATTATCAGGTTTGTTAAGAGGTTTCCGGGTCCCTTCAACTCATGACCAAATTGCATAGAATCCACTTTCACGAATTACCTGTTGTAGTGCATGTGATTGTTTTACGAAATGAGGGGCAAGAACACCTAAGATCCTCAGGAAGCTTGCGACCAGAGAGAACAGTCTCTACAGCAACAATCACGCTCTTCCGATGTTCAGCGAATTTCGGTTTGAAGATATAATTTTTGGACTCTTTCCAAGGGTGGGTGGCAAGGTGGACGAAATGTATGGGTGCTGGGCCAAGAATTCTGTCGGTGACATTGTCGAGATCCTTTTGCAAATGCTGGAGGCCAGCCTTTCCTCCGAGTATTGCACACCATGACCGACGTGGCCTCGTCTTTATCCATGAGATGAGCATCGCACACCGTGTAAGGACTCAAATTCACACTCTCTTTCAGAGCTATGTACGCATTGATGTCTTACTCTTGATCAGGACGTGTTTCTCAACAATTTTCTTGTCCAATAGCTTCCAGAATCCCTTCTGACGATGGAAATTTCTCCATCCCGCCCTCGCGTATATCTCATCGACTTCGAGTTCGCCGTAGAATTCCCAACTGAATGTTCCCGGACAGAGCGCTTGTCAGTTGGCTAACCCCTTGGCGGCTCTTTCGTCAATCCTGAACGCTACACCCGCCCTCTTGCACCCGAGATAGCTTCTGAAAAACCATATGATCCATTCAAGTTGGATATTTGGCAACTGGGTTGTAGCTTTTCAGACTTCAAAGTGAGTAGCGTCCTTACTGTATGGCTTTCCTTGTATTCACCAATTCCTTTAGAGCACGATACCTGCTATTGACGAAATCCTAGTGAATATGGCTGATGACGATCCAGCTCGGCGACAAGATGCTAGACAGGCGCGGGATAAACTTCAGGCAGTGGTTAATTCTATGATGCCAGAATCGCTTCTCATTGCGCCTGTCGTTATTCGAGACGACTAACGAAGATTGCACCTTCAGTCTAATGGGCCGTAATTTCTAGAGTTCCGGGGTTGCGCCGTAGTCATTCTGTTCTCGGCTTCTCTTTATTCTTACAGTCGGATATCACCTATTTTCGTCCACCAGAGTGCATTGTAAGATCAATTGCAAATTCATGCTTAGTTTTTCCCTAAACATGTCTTTTGAGTATGGTACATAGGTGGGCCGATATAAGGAATGTTACTGACGACCGACGACGTTGAGCACGTCACTTCTCACACTTCTTTTTGAGCTAATAAATCTAAAGTCGATCGGAGGCGGAAACATAGGTAGTATTGGATACAGGCATGCATACGCGGAGCAGTTGTCACTAGTTTCGCAATGGGTCTAACATGAGTTCCAAAAACATGCGCCAGTGAGCCTCGGACGCGACATGAAAACGGTCGGGAGGACTGACCATTTCTTCTGGCGTGAACAATTGCGCTCGAGGGCGCCTCCAGTCATAAGATTTCCCAATCCCTTCGTCAAAGCGCCGACGCCGTAAAGCATTACCCCAACAGCGAAAACGCTCACTCCGGCAAGGACGACGGGCGTACCAACGATGACGAGCAATCCCTTTCCAATATCATTAAAGACAGCACTTCCGCCGGTTTCCTTCGACTCGAGAAAGTCCCTAGTTCTCTGGGCCCAACTCCTTTTGCCAGAGGCGGTCGACGCGTCACTATCCACAGTCATCACAGCGACGTCTGGTTCGGAAGGCGAGACTGAGGACCTGGTGTACGGGTCTGTGGTGTCATAGATGACTACCTGCTTGTGCAGTTCGTCATGGGATGTTTTTAGCAAGAATTCTGTCTCTTGGACTGTAAAAGGGAGATCGGAAGAGGCGTTCTTGATCATATCTTGTTTCCTGGCCATCATCTGAAAAAGGTTCTGCGGGTATTTAAGCAAAATGACCTCAATCTTCATGCCTAGGAAACGACACTGCTCACACGATACACAGGTGCTGCGGGCTGCGCAGCAGAAGGCATGGACTGATTGTTACAGAACTTCATCCCCATTGAGGATCAGAGGTAGGGAGTCCTTGCACCATTTCGCCGTTTGTAAGAGAGAGTTCCACCGTCCACAACTGCACAAGGCATTGGTCAGTCATTCTGCTTGATTGAAAATAACCTCACAGAGTGTCACGATAAATACATATGGTGAGCCTTCATGACGAGTCCGCATTAAGCTGCTTTGGCAGATAGACTATGCTTACTCCCATGATGTAAAATTATAAGGTTGGAGGGGTGACAATCGTGCCATGAATGGATAAAAGGCCGAGGAATAGACGGTAGACCGTAGGTTTTGACCATGCAGCGATTTTGGAGAAACGAGAAATCCCACTAAGGTGGCGCCATACTCAACGTAAGAACGAACGTTTGTTGAGGTACGGTTAACGTTCAACGTTCAACGCCGACCAAGTTCTGATCTCTTCAGCTCGAACACAGTTTGGAGGGGCGGGAAGTTACCAATTGTCAACGTCTATCGTTATTGCGGGGCGCAAAAAGGGGCAAACTTGAGTAATTTGTTTGCCTCAGCCCAAATAAGTATGTTGGATTGATGGACCCTGAGAGCCTGCGACAAATTGAAAACCTTTCAGTGCTGAGCAACAAAGGCCGAATCCAACTTTTGTCTGTCTTTTTGCGTGATCGTGTTCGCAGACACATCAACCTTCATGGCATCAACACACCGATCTGATACAGGAAACCATCCGCTCCTTCGTTCACCTGAGCCAGGACACGTTGCTACCCTCTACGAACAGCGCTGTGCACCAGCTCCTTTCATTGCTTGGACATTTGGGCGTGGATCAGTGGTACGGCGAACTTTTTTTTGATCTTATTGCGCGTAATAAACATGCCTCAATCTAGATTTGGCGAATATGGCCCGCGGTTTTACTACACACCTCTTTTGCAGCAGGTCGGCAGCCGTTCTCAAAGGCCTATCATCCGCTGACACGAGGCCTCATCTGCCTATTCAGCTGTTGCGCTATTAACTATGAAGGGAATCGTCGATCTTCAAATACCTAATGTGATGTTGACCGTGTTGGGTAGGTCGTGTGACGTTGAGGAGTATTCTGTTGCTCATGAATTCGCCCTCCTAGGAGTGGTCATTGGCTTCGTAATATCGTATCGAGCGTCGAGTGGGTTCGTCTACCCCGGCCTGTCGTTATTACGAACCAAACTCACATTCTCAGGTATGATCGTTATTGGATGGGTCGAACGTTTTGGTCAGATATCATGAGAGATACAAGAACGCTTGGCCGACTCATTTGGTTTCATGTTCCACCACGTGTGTCGCCCAAAACCACTGAGGAAATAGCAAGTGGGCAGACTCAGCGATCGAAACGCGAGCTCAGGAAGGTGATGGCGGAGAAATACCTAGCCCTCGATCTTGTTGAAGGGTGAGCACACGACGTCGCGCTGACAATCTTCGATGTCCTAACCTATTGCTTCGTAGCTTCGCCGTCGCTTTGAAGCATCATATTCGAGGTATACGCATGCAGACCAGTGTGATATTAATCTACTAACGCTCCTTTTTTGCCAGGTGAATACGGTATATACTATGAGGACTTATATCACCTCATTAAGCCGCTCCACGAGGTAGACTGATCTTGATCTAATGCGCCAATTATCCCTCACCGAGATTAAAACAGCATGGACACGCTTCCGACGTTCATGAAATATCCCACGCCAAACAGTCCCCGTTGTCTTCCGCGCCCGAGCTTCATGATATAGCTTCTCAGCGACCAGTCCCACGTGCTGCCAGCGATCGCGGTGAAGTGGCGGACGAGGTGGAGCAGGATTCCATTCCTGATCCGTTCGTGCCCCCAATCAACACATACGGGACGTTCAGTGGTCAGGTATTACTATCCGCAAAGACACATCGCCACTATATGAGGAGGGTGGAATCGAATTCCTCAGTTTCTTCTGACATGGACTCCAGTGAAAGCCAACATCGCCCATTGCTGCCGTCTACGAAACTTCGGAGCACCGCAGTACTGGATAAAGTGTTTAGCGAGCTAATTCCTTTCTCGGGGATGTTCGACATGCTGCGTCGATGGATCTTCGGCAATCCCAAGAAAGAGACTCTCCTTTCAAATACCGCTGTACGTATGCATTCAACGTGTGATGAAGGATCAGAACTGATGAGTCGCAAAGCTCGACGCGGATCTTTTTGAAGGAATTGAGCGCCAGCCTTCCGCTCAATTAAGTGCCCATTCGAAGCGACATTTCGCCTTAGTTGGCTCTGGAGAGAATCTGCCGTTGGAGGTCCTGAGATGTTTAAGCGAATGGATGAGCGTGTTGGAGGATAGAGGGACCGTTCCAGGTATGTGATGTTCCTTCTGCGCATTGATAGCCTTGTCTGAATTCAATTTCCGCGGATAGGAACTTCCTTGGGGTCGATGATGGGCACAATCTCCGCCTTTGAGGATTCTTTGACAGGTGTCTCATTTTCTGCGTGCATTCACGATTCACGGTCTTATGAGTCGACGTTGCAGCTTTGGAACGCATTTTGACAACGCCCTTGCCTTTGTGCGTGCTCGATTTCCGCTAGCGTGTCTGACGACAGACTGAAGGGTCGCTACAGCGTATACGCAGTGCACATCAGGTATGGCTATGCGTTCTCTGTCGACATTGTCGTGGGGCTCATGCCTGTTTTGCTATTCCACTGCTAGACAGTTGAGACGGATCATCACTTTTCGCTGGTTTAGGTGACTAACCTTCGTGCTTGTAGCACGGTTTGGATATACCTCTTCTTCCTGCCGTTTCAGCTAGTCGGCCAGTTCGGATACTATTCCATCCCTGGCGTCGCTATTGCCGCTTTCATATATCTTGGATTCCTAGCAGCAGGCGAAGAGATCGAACAGCCTTTTGGTACGTCTCGCGCCTCAGAAGCGCACATCGGTTGACTCATTTTCTCAGGTTACGATGAGGTAAAGTGGTGTGCCGTCGCTGCACTCAGCTACTTATTTTGACTTTCTATAGAACGATCTCAACCTCGACCTCTTCTGCCGGGAAACCATCCATTCAGAAATTGAGCACCTGAAAGGCACCCCGTGCCTAAACGCTTATCTCGGCTCTATAAAGCCGAACCCGCGTCGCCGACGACCCTAGAGGGTCGTAGAATTGACCGAATCAACGCTTCAAGAATTGCCTGATGACGGCATTTTCGGCCCGATGACGTGAGGTCTGCACCGACTGCATTCTGGGCGTTGGTGCGATCATGGTCATTCTTAAGTGAACTGATCTGTTCTGCCTCGATGTAGTCGTTAATGAGTTGTGTGTCTCTATCCCGAACGTCTTGAACGGCTTGTAATGAGTGCTCTTGGTAACTTCTTCCGCGTGTCGGCCGCAACTGTGATCCGGTCGAAAAACAGGAGTCACAAATTGGTTCCAAACATAGCACGGCCGGCACTTATTGTTCTCGTGATGGTGTTTGGGGTGTCCCATTGCTCGATTTTCTGTCGCTTGCAATATTCGCACCTCAGACTTTGCCGGAAGCCATGCCGAAGTTGTCAATTTACTCGACCACATTGCAGAAATCGCGCCAGAAGCAGGGTATAAATTTGATGCAGGTGCCCCAGTATTGCTTCTCTCTTTCAAATATAACGCCTATACTCGCGTCTCTCTTTGGCCTCGCATCAGCACCAAAACTATTAGGCCTGCTCAGAGCATGGAGTCTCCTGCTTCGAGAGTGCCCGTTAATGACTGCATTCGCTCAAACTCGAAAACCGTCTTGACGGATCAAACCAACTTCTTGCCATTCAAGCAAATACTCGCTGTATTTCTAGGCCTGGCCCTTTGTATCACCGTATCCGCCCTGGATTCGGTCAGCGTGGCGACGGCTCTGCCCACCGTCGCTTCTGCCTTCAACGCCGGCTCAGTTATTTCATGGGTCCCCTCCGCGTATTTGTTGACGTCCACGAGCTTCCAGCCATTGTATGGCCGCTTTAGTGACATATTCGGACGCAAGTCAGCGCTCGTTATTTCCATGGTTATTTTCATGGTTGGAAACCTCTTGGCCGGCTTCGCCAAGAATATTACCGCGTTGATCGTTTTTCGAGGTCTTGCAGGTTCTGGTGGAGGTGAGAATAGGCGATGTCCTAAATAAACATTTCACTGATTGCCCATCGTCTGCAGGTGGGATCTTGAGTCTGGCACAAATCGTCATGTCTGATATTGTGAGCCTTCGCGATAGGTGAGCAGGTCGGTGCTTACATGAATAGCGCCCTTTTACCTTGATTCGGCTACAGAGGCAAGTATCAAGGCATCATAGGGGGTTTTGTAGCGTTGGGATACGCTGTTGGACCGGTTCTCGGCGGTGCTCTGGCCCAGAAAGTCAGCTGGAGGGTAAGGTGTTTTTTTGTCGGCTTTAGCGACTTGCGTTGACGACACTTCTTCAGTGGTGTTTCTGGATCAACATCCCTATAGCCTTGTGTTCAGTAGCTGTCATCATCTTCGTCCTTCCCCTCAAAGCAGTCCAAGGAAGCATGAGAAAGTAAAACCTCTGGCTGACCTTCTACGTTTTCGAGCGCACTGAACTCCTGGGCTTCTGCAGAAAGCTTCAGGTCATCGATTACGTCGGGACTGGCTTGACCCTCATAGGATGTACCCTAATTATCCTACCGCTGATATGGGTGCGTCGCAACTCCGTCGAGCTACGTCGTTGATGTAACAATGCTCCAGGGTGGCGTGACGTTCCCGTGGAAATCTGCTGTGGTTCTCGCCCCCCTCGTGTCCGGTTTCCTTGTCTGGTTTTTATTCTGTATCTGGGAATGGAGATGGGCGACGCTGCCGATAGTCCCAAGTAAGTGGATTCATTTCGCAGTGTCGGGAACCTCACTGATTGAGCAAAGTGTACATTTTCAAACATGTAACGGTCAATGGCGTATACATAACTATGTTTATCAAGTACGTGAGCCCTCTAATTCTATGACATACTTCAGGCTAGCTCGCGTTCTTTGACCTATCATTTCAGCGGTTTCGCGTTCTTCTCTTCCCTGTATTATCTGCCGCAGTTCTTCCAGGTCGTCCTAGGATACTCGCCAATCCACGCTGGAATCTCCTTAATTCCTCTGCTCGTCAGCCAAATGGTCGCCAGCTGGATTTCGGTACGTTGTATTTGTCTTCTTCGCTTGCTCTGTTCTCAGCGAAACTCTCTGCAGGGTATATTAGTTAGCCGCACTGGGCGATACCGCGTATGCGGCGTTGTTTCTTTCTATTTCGGTGCCTCTTTTTCCGAACTGATCGTCCCATGCAGACGATCGTCCATTCCGGTTTCGGACTCTGGGCGATCGCGTGTGGGTGCACTTCGACGATCACTCCCACGTCTCACAAAAGCGTCATCGTCGTCTTCATGCTCCTTGCTGGCATTGGTGCAGGACAGGTTCGTCAGAATCTACCTTAATGGATGCATTGAATTGCGTCTCCTGATCCTGCTGGGAAGACGCTTCAAACGACGACTGTTGCGGCACAAGCCAGTGTTGCCCGAAAGGACATGTCCGTGGTGACCGCGTTCAGGAATGTAAGTGCGGCCTTTGACGCCGATCTGTGACTACTGATATGCATCACCAGTTTGTTCGAATGCTCGGAGGAACGTTATCCCTGGCCGTCGCGTCCACGATACTGCAAGTCGTCTTCCATCTCTCACGCAGCGTATGCAATTGATTCATCTTTTGCGCATGTCCTCTTTTTAGAAACAACTCCTTGACCTCGTCGATGAGAAAGATCAATCTTCCCGAATCCACCATCGCCCGCGTGGTCGACGATCCGACGATACTGGCTTCACCGTCCACGATCGGCCTCGACCGCACTGTCGCGTCGTACATACTTGACCGCGGTTACACGAACGGTTTTCGGTCAGTGTTCATCCTCAACGCTGCTCTGACTGCCGTGGCCACTGTAGCGAGCATCACGATGATCAAGCACAAGGAATTGACGAGGGCCGATGAGAAGCAGCTTAAGGACCGGGCTGAGAAGAGGTCGTACCCTGGCACCGACGAAGAGAAGGGAGCTGAGCCGGATTCGACTCCAGACTCGCAAGATGGACATGAAGACAAACAAGGCGGTGCAAAGGATGATACGTTAGAGAGAGAAGCACAGCAAGATAGTAAGAGTACAATGATATCAGCGGATATAGTTAATGGTAACACGGTGGCAGCGGTCAAGACGTGATACAGGTAGAGAAGAGGCTAGGCTGAAATGGAGTGGTACGTAGACTAGTTTAGATGTAGATATCGGTGTTTAGATCTCTCTCATGCGTTCTGGTAATCATGTTACCTATATATGTAGACGAACAGCAGTATTCGTCTTCCATGCGACCATGCGCTGCGCAAGGAGGACACCGCACTCCGCCAGTGGTTTCGTAGTCGCTCGACCGCCCGCTGGACAGCCTAGTGTCTAGGAGTTAGTCGAGGCGGCCGAAACCACTCGGTGGATTGGAGGACCACCTGTAGTGGCGATGCATGGCGACCGAGGATCAAACGTCGGTGGTTAAAGTCAACAAAGATTGCATTCAGCATCTGAGATGGCGGATTTGCCGATTCGAGCTTCCAACCGCGCTCGAAGGGTTCCATCAGGAGCGATGTAGGAGGTTTCGCTACAAGAATAGTGAGGCACGACCGTTCACAGACAGAAGGCTGGAAAAGACGCACGCGTATTGGAGATTGTTGGCCATAAGGCTGTCCTCGAGGGAAACGACGACACCAGATACTTGTCCATGTCGAGGGCGGGGTATGGGAGGTGCAACGAGCTGCTGCGCTGATCGAATCCGAATGGAAATGGTCGGCTTTGGTTTGTGTTTTGATGCATCGAAGAAACCTGATGGGGACTTGTTAGGATTGGGTTCGGGTATTAGCAGACGCGAGTCGATATATGTAGGAGGACTGTTTTCGAGCAGCGAGAGACTAATGCACCATGTCCCCTGTTTGGGACCGTGAAAGCGAGTTTCCTGTGCAATCAAGAATTCAAGCCGCCACATGCGTGCTAAAGATCCAAAAGAAAAATAAAATCAGTGCTTCAATGGAATCACGATGTCAGCTAATGACGCACAGCGTGCAATGAAGTCCAGCTCTATGTGTTTAGAGACGAACATACGCTTCCTGAAATGCACAATGTCGAAATTCACGGCGAATTGACCTTCGTCCTCGGAGACGTGTTCTACGGTGATGTTATCTGGAGGCATAGTTGCATCGAGCAGCATCTCGTCTGTGCCAGACAACGGGGAGAACTCTGGTGACATTCGTAAACGTTGGAAGAGTGGTTGATCCGAGGTGAGAAGACAAGCGTGTCGAACGTCCGCGATCGTCTCCGGAACGAGTGGACTGGCGAAAGATATCAACGCGGTGAGGAGGTCAGGAGGGTCGGAGCTGTCTCCGTCGGGACGACGCTTGACGATGGCCCAATAAAGCGGCGTGTGGTCCTCAATAAACCTTTCCTGCAAGACACTCGACAGGGAAAGTGAATACCCCGCGCAGGCTTCAGCACAGCTTTCCAGGATGCTCACGGACGCTCCAGAGTCCGAATGCTCGCGAACGAGATCCCGGACGAGACCCTGGACCGTGCTGCGAATTTCCCGAGTGGTTTTCGATGAACCAAAGCTGAACCACGAGCCTCCGGCGCGAGCTTTGCCTTTGGCAGAGGAAGGCGGGGACTTGATCACCGGGGAGACAGGGGTAGAGCTGAGGAGCTGAGAAGACCTTGGTTCTGACGACTGATCGATCGCCTTGGATGTGGATTGGGAGACGCGGTCGACTGGGATCACAGTGTCATAAGACGGGGGTGCCTCGGACGGTGTGGGGTCATCCGGGAGCGGTTGCTTGAAGTTTTCAATGATCATGACGAATACTTGGAATGAGTAAGTAAATCAAGGTGTTCTTGTGCAGGCGAGGCACTGGATAGTATGTATACCTTTATTGCAATATCACGACATAAGGCTGCGCGTTCTGCTGCGCCGCGGTAAACCTGTCAGGACGAAATAATCGTGGACTTTGGCGGCAGGACTGATGAGTCCATAACTCGGCACTGACACAGCCTCCCAAATCAAGGGCTATCAGGAGTCGCACGTGCCGGCCCTGATGAATCACGTTTCTCAGCTGATGATGAATCGTTTATGGACACAATTTACATGTAGCAGAATGAATTGCATCTAGCACATGATACACTCGTCCTCCGTGATAGAAGAGTCTTCAGGAAATGCGGACAAAGACGCCTCTAAGCGCGCTCTCATGCATTTATTTGGAGCAATATACGAACTATTCCTACCCTCTCGATCCATTAGCACGACAAACGTATTCCGCATGTGTATCTTACCGATATTTCAGGCAACGGCCCATTGGACATTGTTCTAGGGAGGTGAGAATGCGGCGACGCCAGAAATCTGTCGGAGGACCGAGCTTTCCAGGGGAATCCAGAGGTACAACAATGGTCGAAAGGAGGTTTTTTGAACTTTCGGAAGTGGTTCGGGTACCAGGCTGCTCTTCAGTATAATACGCTTTCGAAAGGGGTATATAGAGCCTTGCCGTAACCCATGTTGGGGAACTGTGGTCCAAGATAGCGAGCGATGCACACCACGTTCCGATTGGTACTTCGTCTCCGTATTTTCGGTCTGATATAAAGAATGAAAGCCGCCACATTCTGTCTGGCATGACCCATTTGCCAATGCGGTCAACTAATGAATACGACTTTTGAATGAGCAGATGGCATACCCTGGGCCAGAAAATCCACCCCTATTTGATTGAATGCGAGTACACGTTCTTGAAAACTGGAAAACTGGAAATCGACAGTGAAGCCATCATCGCATTCGATAACGCATACGTCGTCGAGCGCGCCAGAATTCTTGTACAAGGTATGATCCGGGTCGCAATAGAGAGCAAAGTCTGAAGGAACGCAAAACTTGTGAAAGATGTCTTGGTTCGACGTGAGAAGGCACCCTCGACGAATATCGACGACGGTTTCTGGCTCAAGAGGAGAAGCGAAGGACAAGAAGACCGACAACAGCCCAGGTACGTCTGACCGTCTTGCATTCACGACGACCCAATAAAACGGCGAGTGCGAATTGAGCGACTTTTCCTGCAGGACGGCCGAAAAGGAGATCAAGGATTTCGCGCAGGCCTCATTACAGCTTTTAAGCAACTCTGCCGTGGCGCAAGCGTCGAGGTTATTTCTGTTCACCAATTCTGCAAGGATCCTGAGTACGACGTTTCGGGTGTCAATTGGGGATGGTGAAGCTTTGGGTGAGCAGAAAAGAGGACTCCTGACGTGTTGTCTGGGTGTTTCCACAGGGTCGACAAGCGTTGGATCAGGAGAAGGTGGGCAGGACCGCAATAGGGGTCCTGTTTCCATTTCGTACTCGTGAGCTCCCGATTGCGCTGGAGCCGTCCACCTACTGATAAACTTGTCAGCGGAGGGATAGACGGGGGATCACCTCGTCGATACCTGAATGCACGCGACATGGTCGGAGTCAGAAGGACGAGGGTTGTCCTGATCCTGCATCTGGACGAGCGGATGGTTTAAATCGTGATCGAGTGCAGTGTTTGCTTTGAATTCCACGTGATGGGCCTCAGACCCTCTGCCAGAATCGATCGTATCCGTCGAATGTTCAAGAGTTGCCTTGGGTTGTCGACGGCTGAACCGTCGACACTTGCTGATGTAGAGCAGTTTTAACGGAGCTCGGGGCATCTGCTTGATTATAAAAACGGACCGTAGCATGGTCAAATTACGCGGCGAGGTGACCGCAGAGATGGTCAGGCTGGAGGCTTAGGGGAATTTCCCCTAACAAGGATCGTTCAACACGTCGGATGAATGGGCTGATATAATCAGTCAAAACACGATCGGCTTCGATGCTGCCTAGAGCCAATTCAATTGAATTCGAGAAAGAAAGGTGAAAACCCTTGTCGAAGAAAGGCATTCCGACCGCGGTTTGTTGAAAAATGTTGTAGGTGAAATTCTTCGTGGATGTGGAAGGAGATGGTACGCCAGAAACAGTTCTGAATAGATCCAATCCGTTTTTCGTCTTCTCGAGGGCGCCCCGGCATCTCATACGTGTCGAAAGCAGTGACAATGCTGCTAGCTCCTCTCGCCAAAGGCATTGCACTTCGGGCATCTCTTGGAAGGGAAAGTGCTTGCTCCACGCATTCCAAGAGCTTCTTATAGAGCGTAACTTACGTTGATTGAGGTCAGTCCGAAAGTGAATGTCGAGTGGATTGTAAGCGTAGAACGATAGCTGCGGAGTTTCAAATACGGTAATCATCAACAGAATT
Organism: Macrocybe gigantea; assembly: GCA_011319805.1. Lineage (NCBI taxonomy): Eukaryota > Fungi > Basidiomycota > Agaricomycetes > Agaricales > Callistosporiaceae > Macrocybe > Macrocybe gigantea. The sequence continues at coordinate 93,166 of SJRY01000212.1, forward strand.
CTGAACAAAAAAATCGAATGTGTTTACAAAGAGAAAAGCAACATCTACGCATCTCAATCTAATTCTATTCAATCAAACAGGCCGACGGCGTTCCAATAGCGGACCCAGAGTTCCGCATCCGCAGCACCGAGGCGCGGAAGGGCCTTCATGGTCGGGCTGAACGCCTGTGCCTTGTCAGTGGCGAAACTCGCGAGACCGCCACTCTCCGCAGTCACACCAGTGCCCTGCTTGAATATCGCTTCATTCGACTTCGAGAACGCGCGGAAGAACTCTAGAAGCTTTATCGCGGGCTGGAGAAACAAAAGCATAAGGATAGGTGTGAGCGACCGCATGCGAAGCAAGAGATCGCACGTACGAGATCTTTCAGTTCCGCGTCCGAGGCGGACGCCGCGTGTTTCTCGAGGAGAGAGAACCACTCTTGGAATGAGACGAGCCGCAGCGCATCCTCATTGAGGTTCCTAGTCTTCAGCACCGCATCTCCGATGGCTATGATCGCCGAGTTCCACCCGATCGGTCTTGGATGGACAAGGTTGAGCGCGATGGGCGGATTTTCAGGCGAGAACGCAACGTCGATGATAGCTTTTGCGACTGCGTGCATCGGCAGCCACGATACAACCTGAAAACGAGGTTATTCTCTGCATTTCTTTGCGTTTGGGTACATCCGAGAGACTTACCCCGTCGCGGTGGGCAGGACGCCGAGCTTGACGCTCGTCTTGACGAGAATGGGCACCCAATCGGTCGTCGCCCACGCACCATTCGGCAGACCACCGCTTATCTGTCCGATCCGGAAGGAAGTCGCCTGGAGACCGCTCTTCGCAAGAACCTGCCAAGCCTTCGGCATGAACACAAAAATCCAAGCGCCGCCTGAGAACCGAGTACACTCACGCGTTCGGCGACGTACTTGCCCTCCCCGTACCCATATTCCCAACCGCGACGCTCGCGTCCAGGCTGACCTCCTCCGGGAACGGTCCGCGCGACGCGCTCCACGATTGCGCCGAGGCGACGGAGGACGTAAAGAAATCGCAGAGCGCACCGCATGGTGTGCTCCACGGGCGAGGTCAATCAGGCGGCGTGTCCCGCGGACGTTGGGCTCGAACGAGGAGAGGGCGAGATTGAAATCGAGCTTCCACGCAATGTGGATCACTGCCGTGACTGTGTTTTGTAACTGAGAATGTGACAATCAAGTACGGCACCATGGGCGGGACGGGAAAGTGTACTCACTTCCTGATACGCAGTTGCGGACAAGCCGAGCCCCTCCTGCGCTACATCTCCCGCCAAAAACGTAAGCTTGGGTGACTTCAACAGGCCCACGTCAAGCGCCTTGTCTCTGAACCTCTCCTCGTGCCTGCCAAGGGACGAGACCGAGGAGGGGCGGTTCAAAGCATAGACGCGCGCGACATGCTCGTCGCCCAACAGCGCAGCCAGGACCTGCGAGCCCAGGTTGCCCGTCGTGCCAGTGATCAAGACAGTCCGTTCCGTCTGATGCCCTTCTCGGACTTGAGCCGGCGGCGAGTCGAGGCCAGCGCTGTATTTTTCGATCATCGCTTCCATCGCGGCCTTGCCGCCCGATGACGCTACTGCGTTCTCCGGTCCGACACAAGTCCGACAAGGTGAGCGGCGAGGGTGTCGATAGACGGGTAACTGTACACCGTGTTCTGCGTAACAAAC
>SJRY01000213.1:0-76684 GCA_011319805.1 Macrocybe gigantea
AGATCGGTATAGCCTCTTCCCACTTGATCGAGAAGCGAACCAGGAACGGTCCGAAGAAGCATTCATAATATCGTCATCAGCATACATTGCAAGAAGTACGACTGAAGGATAGGATCTCACCGGTCCACTACAGGGACGCGAGAGCTGCATTGGCAATGCGCTCGCCCAGAGCGACAGACACTTTGTCATAAAAGCATTGATCTAGGGCACCTTCTAACGCGCCTTCACTCTCATCTAATTCGGGCACGATATCCTCTAGCGAGACATACTCGGCATCGATTCCCTGTGATGAACGTCCGATTGAGAAAAAACCACTGTTGACAAGCATGCGTTAAGACTCTACCTGATCGCGAAGGACGGCAGTCATGAGCTTGCAAGCCAGCTCTGCCCAACCCGACAATGCTGTCTCGGGATCGGGGAGAAATTTCATCAATAATCTTTCATGATATGGCATAGAACAGAAGAAAGAAACAGTAGTCAATTATCGTATATCCAGCTTGTTGACCCCGAATACTTACCTGGGCAGCAAACAAAAAGCTTCTAAGCCAGTCGCAATCCTTTTCAATCTCTTCTTCCAGTTCTCGCAGGATGTCAGGGTCTTTGACAGACTGTCTGGCAGCTTTGAAGTGTTCTTGTCGGATGAGATCGACTGTAGCGTTGAATTCGGGCGTTGTTTGGCCAGCTAGGGGGACAGTGAGGGGTGTGAGGCTGAAGGGTTGAGGAGACATTGAGCCTGGAGATGAACGACTCCGTGACCTAGGTGGACTGGTGGGTGGAGATTGTGAGCCATCATTGCTGACACCAAACAGGCCTCTTGTCACGGGTGTTGCGGATCCCGACGTCGAGGGGGCACCCTTTTGAGGGCGGCGCAACGTTTCAGATGCAGCACGTAGCAGAAGGTTTGTCGTTCCGAGGGCTTTTGTCGACCCCGAACGCGCCGAGCACACAATGGCGACCTTGTGCTGATCTATATAATTTCTGACAAGGGTTCGAATCGTCACATCTCTACAATTCTCAGCAAAAGTCTACGCACGAAACAATGTCTGCAGCGATTCTGACTGCAAACTTCCCAACGCTAGTTCCTCCGAATTTTTGCACCAGCCATTTCGCGGAAGGATCGACGGTGTTCTGATGCAGATTGGGAGGCGTTACTGGTGGTGTCGACTCCAACGAAGACGACGATGACGAAGGATCTGAAGACGGGGGAGAAGAGTGGGCGGACATGAGCCAAGATATAATATCTTGGATTGAATTTTAAGCGGCAGGTCGATGTCGAGTCATCGCCGAAATCCGAAAAAAAAAACGATCGCGTCAACGGCCGACCGGGCTCACCTCCCTTCCCGGGAAGTCGGGCCGGCCAGCTCCGGCGATCTTTCAGGTCATGTTCGCATTGCCAATCGCGCGCTGGATTGCGTCCAGGCGTCTCACCCGCTCGTTCTCAGCTTCAGCGCGCATCCTCTCCTCTCCTTTCACCACCATGGCCGCTTCTTATACCGTAAACACAACCGAGCGTCTCTCACGCCTCCGCCAGCTCATGTCCAAGGACAAAAACAACGTTCAGGCGCTGGTCGTGCCCAGCGAAGATCAACGTACGTCATCGTACCTCGGTCGGAGAACATTTGCTCATATGGTCGTCGGTGATGGGGGCGTCTAGATTCGAGCGAGTACCTCGCGGACTGCGATAAGCGACGCGCGTTCATCTCTGGCTTCACTGGATCAGCTGGTCGGGTGTCGATGTCTACGTTCACAGGGCCCACCTTATACCTTTTGCCTTAGGTTGCGCGGTGATCACGCTCCAGAACGCATATCTTTTCACGGACGGGCGATACTTTCTGCAGGCGGAGAAGCAGTTAGATAGGTATATTTCAGTGCTTAACGCGTCTGGCACTTTTGACGGATTATATACTCCATAAAGCAACTGGACGCTGATGAAGCAAGGTCTTCCCGGTAAATATCCTTCTGCAGACATTACCAAGAGATATTTCTGATATCTTGAAAGATGTCCCGACGTGGCAGGATTTTTTGTCCAAGGCAAGCCAGCGGATGACACTAATACTGCACCAATTCGCCTCAACCTTTCGTTAGAATCTCGAACCAAAGACGAGCATCGGCATCGACGCCAGGTTGATCTCAGCAGGTCTGCGATGCTCAAACCATTCAAGTTTCAAACTGACATTTTGTCTCAGCTGATGCTGAGAAGATCACCGCTGCCCTAACTCCTAAGGAGTCCAAACTCGTCCCTCTTGAGAAGAACCTCGTCGACGAAGTTTGGCAGGATCGACCTGCCCGTCCTCAAAACCCTGTCTTTCACCTCGATGAGAAGTACGCAGGTGCGTGCATATATATGCACGTTCCGCTGTAATCTGATTGTCTCTCACCAGGCCAGTCGTTTAAGGATAAGGTTGAGAAAGTGCGCGAAGAATTGTCAAAGAAGAAACACCCTGCCCTCGTCGTCACGATGCTGGACGAGATTGCATGGCTGTTCAACCTACGTGGTTCCGATATCGAGTACAACCCTGGTTCGTTGTTTTTATTGTGATCTCCGCAAAAATTATGTTGAATTGTAGCTTGACAGTGTTCTTTGCTTACGCCATTGTGACATCCAGCTCCGTGGAGTTGTTTATTGAAAAGGCGAAACTGGACGAAACAGCCCTGAAGTACCTCGGGGTTCAAGTCAAAATCCACCTCTATGAGGATTTCTTCGCACGTCTCGAGCAACTTCCGGCAAATCTCGCGTTGGCGGAGGAATCGGTGAGTGCCGTGGTGTACAGCACCTGCCCAACTTATATTCGTACACAGAAAGTCCTCATCGGTGAAAATGCGAGTCTCGCAGTTGCAAATGCCCTCGGCAAGGTTCTGTAGTCGTTTCTTTTCTTCCCAGTGTCAGATCTAAATGCGCTTTTAGGACAAGTTTATCGTCTCCCGCTCTCCTGTCAACGATCTCAAGGCGATAAAAAACGCTACAGAGCTTGAAGGTTTCCGCCAAAGCCACATTCGTGACGGCGCTGCCCTCGTTCGCTACTTTGCGTGGCTGGAGGAGCAGCTCGACAATGGCGTCAAGTTGGATGAATGCCAAGGAGCGGATCAGCTGGAAGCATTCAGAAAGTATATATACGTTTGGCATTCTCAGCGTCATTGATCCCTCACTGCTTGGTAGGGAAGGTGATCTGTTTCGTGGGCTTTCGTTCGACACCATCTCGTCCACCGGACCCAACGGTGGTATGGGACATTCGATTTTCTTCCTCAGATTCGCATTCACATATTCTCCCAGCTATCATCCATTACAAACCGGAGCCAAGTGATTGTGCCATCATAAAAAAGGACCAGGTATGCCGTCAATTCACCTGTCCGTTACGCAGAACTCACTCGTTCGCCAGATATACCTCTGCGACTCTGGTGGTAAGTTGACGCCGAAAAGCCGATCTATGGTGCTTCCTACATTCATATGCTTTCATTAGCTCAGTACTATGATGGGACAACTGACGTGACAAGGACATGGGTAAGGGCCTGCTTCGGAAGTGTATGGTTCTTCTATTTGACCATTGCCTAGCACTTTGGGACTCCGACAGACGAAGAGAAACGTGCGTTTACACGTGTACTGCAAGGCCACATCGCCATCGACACTGCCGTATTTCCCAACGGCACGACTGGTACGAATTTCAGACCTATGCTGCAGCCATGACGTTAAAATCTAAATTCTGTCTCGGTTTTTTTTTTTCAGGTTATGTGATGTAAGAAATACATTTCAGAAAAGGGGGCAATGGAAAAGGCTCATTCTTGTGCAACGATGTACAGTGACTCGTATGCTCGACGTGCATTATGGCAGGACGGCCTAGGTAAGTAGATAGTATGTATTCTCTGTAAATGCAATCCTGAGGCAATTCGCAGATTATCGGCAGGTCTTCGAAATTTTTGGATGAAGTTGCTGAATTGTTGATAAATGTAAAGGCATGGCACAGGTCACGGTGTCGGTCATTATCTGAACGTCCATGAAGGTAGGTCACGGCGACTAAAGAGTATCGAAACACGCCCATTTATGGTTCGACTTCTAGGTCCACATGGTATCGGCACACGAATCACTTTGAACAGCACGCCCCTCAAAGCTGGCATGACGTTGTCCAACGAACCAGGGTACTATGCCGATGGACGCTTCGGAATTCGCATCGAGAACATTGTCCTTGTGAAAGAAGTCAAGACACCCAACAATTTTGGTGATAAAGGATATCTCGGGTTTGAAAATGTGACCATGTAAGCATCTTGGGCAAAAGGCAGGCATGCCGCTGCTGTGATCAAATAATCTGACGCACGCAGGTGTCCGATACAAACCAAGCTGGTCGATACCGCCCTGTTGGCGACCCAAGAAAGGACTTGGCTGAACGACTACCACAAGGAAGTTTGGTCCAAGGTTTCTCCGTTGCTCAAGAAAGACCAGAGGGCTCTCAAATGGCTGGAAAAGGAGTGCTTGGCGATCTGATCTCTGCAGACAAGCATAGGAGATTGCGAGAAGCGCTCGGAGGATTGTTTCCAAGTATGTGGATGCATGGATGCACGAGTATGTTTTGGATATCCGGATAACCTTCTGCTCTTTTATCTATACCTTTCCCGTGAGAAGCTATGACGAAGTATTTTCTACGTAAAGGAATTTGACAACCGACTTTCAAGTTTTATTCAAGCCAATTAGAGCTGGGTTAGATATTATTCGGCCGACGTTAGTAACGTGAGATACTATCAGCACCTCTTGTGATGTTAAATATCCATGTTAATAACTGTTATATATTCGGATTATGTAATAAAGTTCTCACGGTGTTACTAACGTGAATTTCAGTATCTAACACGTTACTAACTTGTTACATATAACGGTGGAGTGCGCCAGCGGCGGCACAGCCCACTACTTTTTTTTTTTTGAAGAAGGTAATGTATATGATAGGCTAGGTAGAGGCAGTTGAGGTTGCAAGCAAATGGTAGTGAAGGAGGAAGCATAGTCATTGATAACAACTGCAAAGATGCAAAGGCACTTGAAAGTCATGCATGCAGAAGAGAGCAAGCAAATCTTCCTGGAGGGCCTTGTCCAGGTGTTGGAACAGTAGGCAAATGCACCTGGGCTTGATGTGTGTATTTTTCATCCCTGAGACCATTGACATGGAAATCATAGAGTTTTGCTAAATCCACAAGATGCTCTGGAGTCATTGAGCTCTGTCACGCAGCATTGAACCATCCTAATCAGGAAGAGTATATAACGATATATCACATCCAATTTTTGACCATGTCATGTTAGATATGTTAATAACATGTTATTTGTATGTTATATATCCATTGTTACTAACAAGTACATAACAAACCCTGCCCTAAAGCCAATCCAATGTCAGCTTCATGGGTCAGGTGCAAGTGATCGATTTTCAGAACGAGATATTTGCAAAGATAGGTTGATGGTCGCTAGCAAGGATGCCATTGTCTGAAAGGGATGATTCAACCTTGTATTTTTCAGCGATCCTAAAGCAAAGCATGGTTTTTCACAACCCCTCAGATTGCCATATATTCACACTTACCATCTGAGGTTGCTGCCACCAAAGACGAAATCAATCCTTGTCCAGCTGTGTGCATTGTTTGGCTGTGTAAACCCAGTGAAAGTGGGGATTGTTATGATTTCAGGACTTTTCGTTATCTTGATGATGGGCACATGACTCAAGATCACATGACAAATATGTGATGCAAACTGCAATGCGACAAACAAGACATGATGCGACGACTCGAGGAAACCCTATGACAATGACACGTCAGCACTGATTAGGGCAAAGGGTTATTATGCAGCACCTGCAGGATAACACACAGAGTGCAGTCGAATCCTTATTCATGCAGATGAGGATTAAGGGTTCCACATAACATGAGGATAGCATAGTCATGGTCCATGCTCGGGAATTGTAACATATAAAAACCTAAATTGTACATAGTAGAATCTAGCTTCGAGCTGGCTAATTACTAGCATTCTTATCCCTGCCTCTCCTCTTAAAGTTAGTTAGAGTGACTTGTGCACAGAATTAGTTTTGCGTAGCAAAAGCTCAAAGCTAACCCTTGTGCACCTCACTACTCTTCTTTCTCCATGCCCTTCCTTTGTTGCCCAATGGCCTCGAGTGCTGTGTGACCAAAGAAACCTGCTGCATCATTACATCTCTCTCCTCTACCGAAACTAACATTTTTACTTTCCACCACCACTCCCCACCCTGTGCCAACCTACATCCCAGTCTCTGTCAGAGGTCCTTGCTTGTAGTACTTGGATGTATGATAGGTCTAAGGGTAATGTTGAGTCTGACCCTGACTGAATTGAGCATCAAAAGGCTGTGCTGGGATAATCTTTGGAGAGTCCCACTATGTGTTTGACCAGGTAGTATGTTGACCCGGAACATACCTCAGCAAGAGAGACAGGAGGACTCGGACATGCAGATAGTCCCTGCCCATCGACCACCCTACTCAAACATGCCCTTGAAGATCATTGTTGGAAACATGTATTGACCCGAAACAAGAAAGGAGTTGCCAGACCGCTGGGACTTCTGACGATGAAACCTTCCTTGACTGCTGTTTGGGGCATCCCCATTGTGACGAGGATTTGAGCTGACCCATCCACAGTTCAACAAGCACCTACCACCTTTTCTCTGGAACCAACCGAAGTGGGAGTCGACGGTCGCATGCTGCCCACACGGTACTATTTGACAAATCACATCACACACCCAACTCCTTTTATATCACACATCATGGAACTCATCGCTGCCCTCTTCGCCTTCATCACCATCATTCTCACAACCCTCTTTGCCACCAATCCTCTTGCCCTGGCCTGGGGCACCCTTCGAAACAACCCTCAGCAGGCTGAACAGGTACAAAACACAATATGGACTTTGGTCGATGCAATCAAAGAAGAACTGGACTTGGGCAAGAAGCCCAAGAGAATGAAATCGGAACCACCGGATCCATATAAAGAAGATCCTGGTTTGATCGGAAGCTGGCTTCGATGCATGGAAGTCTATTTCGATAAAGAGGAAATAACCAACAAGTGGGACATGATCACCTATGTGTTGCAATGGATCATGGAAAGCAAGGCTGAACATGCATAGAATTGGGTGGACTCCAAGCTACAAGAGTGGCTAGAGTTCAAAACAGAATTAAATGGACATAGGCAGGAATTCGGAAATCATTCCACCTACAATAATTGGGAACACGGCCGCATTGTTACGCCGGCAATGGCTAACACTCCGGAAGTCAGGACGGACCCCCTTGGACATCTTCCACCATTCAAGAACTGGGAGAACTTCAAGGCAGAAGCCCGCGAGTTCTTCATGACCACAGAAACACAAAATGATGTGATAATCCAGATTAAGGAACTGTCACAATGCCAACGACCGGTCAAGGACTACATCATTGAGTTCTGGAGCTGGGCTCCCTTGATGGAATACAACAATATTGCTCTCATTGATATCTTTAAACACGGACTTAACCAGGCACTCGGATGATGCATCATCGAACTAGGAGGTGTCTGTAAGGAGGACATCAACTGGTAGTACAAGCAAGTGATGGAACTGGACCGGCAATACTGCCAGGCCCAAAAGAAATTCAGTGCAAAGGAGCAATTTGCTCCTAAGCAAACACAGAAACTGGCACAGGGAACCACAGCACCTAAGGAGCAAACTCCAGCACTAGTGACTGGTAATGCTCAAGGACAGCCCGATCCTAACACCATGGATGTCGACTGGATGAGGTGCGAAGGCCGCTGCTTCTGGTGCAGACAGAAGGGACATATCGGACATAACTGCCCAATGAACCCCTAACTGAAATATACTGCACGGAACATAGAAACACAGGATGAGACTACTACTGCTACTACTAAGATCGAAGAGCTGAAACAGGGTTTTCAATAGAGCTGGGAAGAAGCACTGCTTTGCCAGCTGATTATGTATCATCAAATATGAATATAAGGGACATTCCTGACCTTAAAGAATATTTCGAATAAGAAGGTGCACGAGAGTTCAGTCTCGTAAAAGGATATACCCTACCCTGAATAGCTCAACAGATCTATCGGCAGGACAAGTCTAAAGCATACTTGATCCTTAAGGCATGGACAGACCAATCATGACAAAAGGACATCTCATTAGAGAGGCTTCGTGAGATTAACCAAATGAATGATCATGACGCACTCCACACATTGCTCGACCTCAGACAAAAGCCACAATTTGTCAGAGGTGGCAATGGAAACCAAATAGATGTACCCTTGACAATCACGACCTTGGACACTGGATGGACATATAGCATAAAAGCCCTGCTTGACACGGGATGTACCGGATCTTGCATAGATCAGAAGTTCGTCAAGGAAAAGGAAATCAATACAAAAAGATATCCGATTCCTATTCCAGTCCACAATGCAGACGGAACCTGTAACATGGTGGGTGATATATGAGAATACATCGAACTAAGGGTCTGGGTCCAAGATTATGTTGAGCGAATGGTCTTCTCGGTTACTGAACTCGGAAAGGGCCAGATCTTCATTAGTTATGAGTAGATCAAACATCACAACCCTTGGATCGATTGGAAGACAGAAAAGATCATATTTGATCGATGCCCTGAAGAATGTCAGTGGATTGTCCAAAAAGGAAACCCCGAAGATGACAACACCTCTATCGAGACAAATGAGGTAGACTTCGAAAATGGAGAAAAACTCTTGATGATTGACCTGAACCAAGAGTTCCATCTAAGGGCTTTCCAAACAATGGCGTAATGGTGATGGTAGATCAGTTCACTAAAGGAGCCAAATTCATACCAGTCAATATGGAAATCACAGCAGAAGGGGTCACTCGCAATCTGCACGACATCGTATTCCTGAATTACGGACTCCCGAAGAAAGTTATCAGTGACAGAGGAGGACAATTTGTCTCCACGTTCATGACAGACCTTTATGCACTTTTGGAAATTAAAGGAGCCCCTTCAATGCCGTACCATCCACAGACCGATGGACAAACAGAACGAGTCAATCAGGAACTTGAACAGTATCTGAAACTCTTTGTGAACTATCAGCAAACAGACTGGGCAGACTGGCTACCAATGGCTGAATTTTTCTATAACAACCGAGTTCACTCAGCAACCAGATACTCCCCATTCTACTTGAACCATGGGCGACATCCATATACTGGAAAAGAACCTCCAAAGCATAATGCTAAGTCACAAACTGCAGAGGAGTTCACTGAGATGATGAAGGAAATTCAGACCAAGGCTGAGACCTCCCTCTTAAAAGCTGCAGAAACTGTTAGGCTAGACAAATCTCAGAAAGACTCAGGCAGACTAAGTGCGAGAGTGGTCTTGAGATGATGGCAAAAGGAATATTAAGCCTAGTGCTACTGGTACATCTGGGAGTCCTTATATACATTACAGTACTCGAGCACGGACCATGGGCTGCGCAATGCTGTGGACTGCGGATGAGTAAGACTGGAAGGAGATGACTCAGGATGACTAGGGAAGTGGGATGACTTGATGGCTGCACGCTGCGCAGCATGACGGGGGAGATAAGGGATGTGGGAAAGATAAGATAAGAAAATGGATGGTCCTTTGGGCGACATCTGTAACATCACCCTCTCTGTAGATTCGCGTCCTCGTGAAAAACCTTAATCCAGCTGTCCCCACCCAGTATTGGTCTCCCAGGCAGTCACAGCACGCAGGGCCCATGTATGAATGAGCTCTTCATTATAGGCGCAGATATGATGGAGTGTGGTGGCGAGGAGTTTAAGTCGCCAGTTTTCTGTGCGAAGCATTTCCATTGCCTCGCGAAGTGTGATACGTTCAGCTGCAGTGGGGCCGGTCCCATCAGGGGTTCGTCCGGTCCAGAGGTGTGTGCGGATGGTCATAACATAGCGCATATGCACGCCAAGTGTGATGGCAAGGGGGTCCATGTAGTCGCTAGCATTGAGAATCCTTGCCAGATTCTCGAGGTCACTTGGGTGGTTGGGGGTAGGTGCGCAGCTGTCCTCGCTGCTGTCGATGCTGATGGGGGCGTTGGTGGTCATGAAGTGCAATTTTTGGTCTTCTTCCCTCTTGTCATGATCCTTTTATCCTGGTTCACAGTCTTCTTTAGGAAGTGGTCTAGAGCTTGCTGCGCATTCCCCAGCTCCTTCTCTTTGATCCATGTGTTCTTTTCGTGTCCGTATCCTTTCCATTTGACCAGGAATAGTGTCCCTCTCCCTTGTTTCTTCCTTTTTAGGATCTCTTCTATCTCATACTCTTCTTCATCATTTATGATTTCAGGGGTGGTGGTGATGGTCGCTCTTGTATCTTGAAATGGGGTCCTTTGTAAGGCATGAGCAGTGTTTCATTGAACACAGGGTGTATCAGCTGCCATGATGCTGGGAGTTCCAGGCGATATGCCGAGGCTCCTTTCTTTTCAACCACCTTGAATGGTCCGTATCGGAGTGCCAATAACTTCTTTGATGGTCGATTGACTGTGATATTGGTGGCTTCTAGCCATACTCTATCTCCTTTCTTGTATTCACGGGTGGGTTTTTGTCTCACATCGTAATTGTCTTTGGCTCGTGTTTGTGCATATTGCAGCGCAGCATTTGCTTCCTTTCGTATTTGGTTCATTCTTTTGACGAAGTCTTTTGCTGCGGGGTTATTCCCTTCTGTCGTCTGTGGCTCTCCCTTCCAGGGGTGCATTCCATAGTTGAGGTAGAATGGTATCTCCTTCGTTCCCTGGTGTGCTTTGTCATTGTATTGGTACTCTGCGATTGCTATCCATTCTGCCCAATCGTCCTGTAAGTTGTTTGTGAAGCTTCTGAGGAAGGCTTCCGTTTCTTGGTGGGATCGCTCTGCCTGTCCATCTGTCTGTGGGTGATAGGCCGTTGATAGATTTTGCTTTGTTCCGAGTAATTTTAGAAGTGCTGTCATGAATCATGCTGCAAACTGGAGTCCTCGATCACTGATGATCTTTCGTGGATTCCATGAAGCCGCCACACATTGTCTCGGTATAGTCATGCGAGACCTTCTGCTGTGAGTTCGGTCTTTGTGGGAACTAGGTGGATCATCTTGGTCAGGCGGTCTGTGACTGCGGCGATGGCATTAAAGCCATTCGAGCTGGGTAGCAGTCCTATGAGATCTACTCCGATATCTTCCCATGGTTGCTGTGGGACTTCGTGCAGGTGCAGGGGTGCATGTTTCTTTTGTCAGATGATTTTGTTTCATTGACATGTTTCACATCCATTGACATACTTCTTGATGTCCGTTAGCATTGATGGCCACTAATAGGTATGGCTTATGAGCTCGTGCATGCGGTATTGCCCTGGGTGTCCTCCGATGGGTGTGTCGTGGTGTTCAAACATGATGTTTTCCTTCAGTTTGTTGTCTGGAGGAACATAGATTTTCCCTCCTACATATACGATGTGGTCGTCTTCTGTGAACCAGTGTGGTTTTTCCTTCAGTCCTGTTGTTACGATCGTCTCCCTTCGTGTGCATTGTCGAATTTGTTCTATCCTTGAGGATTCGATCATCATGGATTTCCGGCCTTGCGCTGATTGCTTGTGAATTCTCCTCTCATCACATTTCTGTGTTCATCGATGTTTCGTCCAATCGCTCGAACTGTCTTGATATATTCATCTCCATCTGTTGGAAGTGTGGAGATTGAGTGTACGGCTTCTGCTGTCCTTCGGTTTAAGCTCTTCTCGAGTAGGAAACGAGGGGCTGTTCCTGTCATTCCTGCTTTCCCTGCGAGGTCTACGAATTCATCCAGAAATTCGTCAATGGGTCAGTTTCCCTGTCTGATGTTGAATAGTTTGCTTCCTGCTTGTGATGGCAACATGACGTTGCTGAATCGTGTCTCTATCTTGGTTATGAAGTTGGCCCATGTGCTTTGGTTGGTAGTGGTGTCAATCTTCTTTGATGCCCAGTGGGCTCCGGGTCCGTCGGTCATTCTAGACAGGACCGCTCCAATCTTCTGTGTATCCATGAGGTCTCCATGTGTGGTTATGTAAAGTTTCATCTTCCTCCACCAAATATCGAAGGACATTCGATCTCCTGTAAAGGATTTCGGATCGGCGATGATTCCCTTGTATTCTGTTGTCATCCTTTGGGGGTTTCTTCGTCGTTCTCCTGGTCTTGGTTTTCTTGTTCCTGGGTCTGTTGTTCTTGGGTCTGCTGTGCTTGTACTTGGGCTTGCTGTTCTTGGAGCTGTTTCTGTCTTCGCTCTTCTCTCTGTTCTTTCCAGTAGTCTAGGTCGACTCCTGCAATTCTATAAGCTTGTTCGAAATCAGCCCACTCTGCGGCAGTCGGTCTGTTTGTCTTTGGTAATCCTTTTCGCTCCCTCCACCAATAGTATTCATCCCAGTTGCTGTTGCTTACTTTCACCACGGTGGTGCGATTCTTTCCTTATGCAGTGCTTCAGCGGATTGGTCCTCTGAAGGGGTTCGGCGGCTTCGTTCCTGTGTGTCCTTGACTTTGGTGTCATTCTCGTTGGTTCTGTCATATGCTCTGTGCGTCATGCCCTCTCTGTATTAGTATGTCCTCTTCTTGTACCCAGCGATTGTAGTTTTCAATCTGCTGTTGTCTGAAGTTTCGGGCTTGTGTTCATTCCTCTCTTGTTTTCTTGCAGATCGGTTTGTCCTCTTCTTCAGCAGGAAGATTCTGGTCTGACCACAGCTCTTCTAGGCTTATCCTGTATTCTCCTTCTAGGAAGAGTTCTGCAATGAGCTGTGCTGCTCCTTCGCTGAGGATCTCAGCGGGCTCGTCTGTGGTGGTGAAGGCAAACTCTCTCAGAAATGCCTGTTCTTCGTCATCGCTACTTGGTGTAGGCGTGCGCTCTCTCTTTCATCATTTTGGGCCACCAGAAGTTGTGCGTGATTAACTCATGTGTTTTTGTTTGTCCTGGGTGTCCCGAGATCTGATCTGAGTGGTGGATTTCAATGATCTGTTCCCTTATCTTTTAGCTCTTGGGAACATAGTACCATTTTAGCCATGTAACGATTCAGTCGTTTTCCTCCCAGCCGTGTTCGCCTTCATCAAGACATTTCTGAACCTCGGGCTCTCTTTGTTTCCAAGCCCTTTTGATTTGGTCCAGAATGTCCTGGAATTCTGGTATCAGCATGATCTTCGCCATGAAAATCTGGTGAAAATTCTCTGGCTTTAGGAGTATGACATTTTCGTTATCGTTCTCCCCCTTCTCATGGTCTGGTCATCTCGACAGACTGTCTGCCTTAGTCATTGACTTCCCGAGTTTGTGCTCCAGGACAAAGTCATAGTCCTGAAGTTCTGAGATCCAGCGAGCTTGCCGGCGATTTAGTTTCTGAGGTTTCTGGAAGTATTCAAGATTTTTGTGATCTGTCCAAATCTTGAATTTATGTCTAGCACTGCAGAGGTATTGGTGCCATTCTTCTAGTCCGGTCATAATTGCGAGCATCTCTTTGTTGTAGATCTCATAGTTCTATTCCATCAGGTTCAATGACTTTGACATGAAAGCCACCAGTCTCCAGGTACCATTGGATTGTTCCTGGGAAAGGATGCCTCCAATTGCATAATTTGAGGCATCGACTTCCATTTGGAATTTTCCATCATCTTGGGGCATTGCAATGATTGGCACTGAACAGATCCGTCTCTTTAATCCATCGAATGCATCATCTTGGGCCTTTCCCCATGTCCAGTTGGCTTTTCTGGTCAGCTCTGTCAAAGGTTTTGCGATCTTTGCGAATCCTTCAATGAAGCATCAGTAGAAATTGCAGAAGCCTAGAAATTGCTGGACATCCCTTTTACAGGTGGGTTTTGGCCATCCTCTGACACCTTTGACTTTGATGGGGTCCATCTTAATGCCATTTTCCGAGATGATCATTCCAAGGTATTCTACTTCCAGTTGATGAAATGAACACTTCTTAGGTTTCAGGTAAAGCTTATTATTCTTTAGCTTTTCTAACATGCATTGGACAAGTCATCTGTGTTCATTTAAATCTTTATTGAAGATAAGAATGTCATCCATATAGATGACTACATGTCTCTGATCGATTTCGTCTTTAAAGATCATGTTCATCATTGTTTGGAAAGTAGCTGGTGAATTCGTCAGTCCAAAGAACATGACCAGGGGTTCGAACATCCCCCAGTTTGTCTGAAATGCAGCTTTCCATTCATTGCCTTCTTTCATATAGACGTTGTTGTATCCCCATCGGATGTCAAGTTTTATAAAGAATTTTGCTCCTTTTAATTTGTTGATTAATTCCTGGATCAAGGGGAGTGGGTATTTGTTCTTTATCATCATGTTGTTCAACTTCCGATAGTCCTGTACAGGTCATAGGGATCCATCCTTCTTTTTCACAAAGAAGAAAGGTGAGGCCATTGGTGACTTTGACGGTCTGATTCATCCAGTATTCAGATTTTCATCTAAAAAGGTGTCCAACTGTTTCTGTTCATCTAGCATCAGAGGATAGACCTTGCAATCCTGGAGTTTGGCTCCTGGATAAGTTCAATCACATGGTCCCAAGGTCATTGCGATGGTAGTTCGTCGAATGATTCTTTTCCGAACACTGAGTCTTTGAAACAGTGGTATTCCTCTGGTATGATTTCTTCAAAGGTTTTAGCCTTTGTTGCTTTTGCCGTCACTTCTGCCAGTTTGGAAGCCATCATTTGGAAAGCCCTTAGATGGAACTCTTGGTTCATGTCAATCATCAAGAGTTTCTCTCCATGTTTGAAGTCTACCTCATTTGTCTCAATGGAGGTATCATCATCTTTGGGGTTTCCTATTCAGACAATCCGCTGACACTCTTTGGGGCATTGATCAAAAGTGATCTTCTCTGTCTTCCAATCAATCCGAGGGTTGTGATGCTTAACCCACTTGTAACCAATGAAGATCTGGCCCTTTTCGAGTTCAGTAACCGAGAAGACCATTCACTCGACATGATCTTGGATCCAGACTCTTAGTTCAACATATTCGCATATGTTGCCTGCCATGTTACGGGTTCTGTCTGCATTATGGACCGGAATAGGAATCGGATATCTTCTTGTATTGATCTCCTTTTCCTTAACAAACTTCCAATCTATGCAAGATCCAGTGCATCCCGTGTCAAGCAAGGCCTTCACACTATATGTCTGTCCAGTATCCAGGGTTGTAATCATCAAAGGTACATCCATTTGGTTTCCGTTGCCACCTCTGACAAATCGTGGCTTTTGTCTGAGGTCAAGCAATGTGTGGAGTGCATCGTGGTCATTCATTTGGTTAATCTTACGAAGTTTTTCCAATGAGATGTCCTTTTGTCATGATTGATCTGTCCATGTCTTAAGAATCATGTACGCTTTAGACTCTTCCTGCTGATAGATTTGTTGAGCCACCCAGAGTAGGGTATATCCTTTTATGAGACTGAACTCTCGTGCACCTTCTCGTTCAAAGTATTCTTTAAGATCAGAAATATCTCTTATATTAATACTTGATGATACATAGTCAGCCGGCGAAGTGGTGCTTCTTCCCAGCTCTATTGAAAACCCTGTTTAAGCTCTTCGATCTTAGCGGTGGTGATAGTAGTCTCATCCTGCATTTCTACATTCCATGTGACATATTTCGGCCAGGGGTTCATCAGGCAGTTATGTCCAATATGTCCTTTCTGTCCACACCGGAAGCAGTGACCTTCGCGCCTCATCCAGTTGACATCCATGGCATTAGGGTCAGGCTGTCCTTGAGCATTACCGGTCGCTAGTGCCAGAGTTTGCTCCTTAGGTGCCGTGGTTCCCTGTGCTGGCTTCTGTGTTTGCTTAGGAGTGAATTGCTCCTTCGCACCGAATTCCTTTTGGGCCTGGTGGTATTGCCGGTCCAGTTCCATTGCATGTTTGTACCACCAGTCGATGTCCTCCTCGTGGACACCTCCTAGTTCGATGATTCGACATCCAAGTGCCTGGTCAAGTCTGTGTTTAAAGATATCGATGAGGGTGATGTCATTGTATTCCATCAAGGAAGCCCAGCTCTGGAATTCAACTATGTAGTCCTCAACCAGTTGTCATCGCTGCGACAGTTCCTTAATCCGGATTATTGCATCGTTCCTAGTCTCCGTAGTCATGAAGAACTCGCAGGCTTCTGCCTTGAAGTTCTCCCAATCCTTGAATGGTGGAAGATGTCCAAGGGGGTCCGTTCTGACTTCCAGAGTGTTAGCCGTTGCCGGCATAATGATGCATCCGTGTTTCCAATCATCATAGGTGGAGTGATTTCCAAACTCCTGCCTGCGTCCGTTTAGTTCTGTCTTGAACTCTAGCCACTCTTGTAGCTTGGAGTCTGCCCAGTTCTGTATGTGTTCGGCCTTGCCTCCCGTGATCCATTGCAACATGTAGGTGATCATGTCCCATTTATTGGTGATTTCTTCTTTGTTGAAGTAGACTTCCATTCATCAAAGCCAACTTCCGATCAAGCTGGGGTCCCCTTTATATGGGTCCAGCGGTTCCGATTTCATTCTCTTGGGCTTCTTGCCCAAATCCAATTCTTCTTTGATTGCATTGACCAAAGTCTGAGTCATGTTCTGTACCTGTTTGGCCTGCTGAGAGTTGTTTCGAAGGGTGCCCCAGGCTAAGGCAAGAGGGTTGGCAGCAAATAGGGTAGTGAGAATGATGGTGATGAAAGCAAAGAGGGCAGCGATGAGCTCCATTATGGGTGTCGTTCTGGAGTTTCCCTTCTTCAGTGGAGTCGAGGATAAAATTCAAGTTCTGGGGAGTCTTCGTCCCAAATGAAAATGGAGGGGTTGTGTCGAGGGGAGAGATTGGGGTAGTAATTTGTCCAGTACTCGTACTCGACTTCAACTATGCAGTTTCAAAGGTGGAGGTTCTTTCAGATGAGAGTGTAACCGATATGTCATCGGTAAAGGGGGTTGCAGCGGATTCGTGTGTAAAAGGAGGTGAGATTGGAAACAGGGCGGTTTTGTGTGATAGAGTAGTCGATTAGTACCATGCAGGCAGCATGCGACCGTCGACTCCTGCTTTGGTTAGGTCCAGGAAAGGGGATAGGTGCCTGTTAAACTGCGGATGGGTCGGCGACAATGATCTTCAAGGGCATGTTTGAAAGGTGGTCGAGGGGCAGGGACTATCCGCATGTCCAAGTCCTCCTGTCTCTCTTGCTGAGGTACATCCCAGGTCAACACACTACCCAGTCAAACGCACAGTGGGACTCTCCGAAGATTATCCCAGCACAGCCTTTAGATGCTCAGTTCGGACAGAGTTGGACTCAACGTTACTCTTAGTCCTATCGCACATCCAAGTGCTACGAGCAAGGACCTCTGACAGAGACTGGAATATGGGGTTGGCACGGGGTGGGGAGTGGTGGTGGAAAGTAAAAGTGTTAGTTTCAGTAGGGGAAAGAGTTGTAATGATGCAGCAGATTCCTTTGGTTGCACGGCACTCGAGGCCGTCGGGCAACAAAGGAAGGGCATAAAGAGAGAGTAGTGAGGTGCGCTAGTGCTAGCTTCGAGCTTTTGCTATGCAAAACTAAGTCTGCATGCAGGTCACTCTAACTAACCCTTAGATATGAAAGGCGGGAATAAGAATGCTATTACTAGCCAGCTCGAAGCTGGATTCTACTATGTACAATTTCAGTATTTATATGTTACGACTATCTAGCATGGACCATGACTATGCTATCCTCATATTACATAGAACCCTCAACCCTTGTCCATCTGAATAAGGATTTGGCTGCACTCCACATGTTGTCCTGCAGGTGCTGTGTAATAACCCTTTGCCCTGATCAGCACTGACGCGTTCATTGTTGTAAGGTTTCCTCGAGTTGTCGCATTGTATCTTGTTTGTTGCGTCACATTTGTGTCATGTGTTCATCATGTGGCTTTTGAGTCATGTGTCCATTGTCAAGATAACGATTGGTCCTGAAATCGTAACAAATGTCTCATCCTTTCTTTTATCCCAGATCTTGTTCATATCATGCCACAGGTACTTATCAATCCTGAGGAGCATGGTATGCAAAATCTCACAAGGGCTATCGCAATGTGGGTCAAGACCTGATTGAATTGAGCTTCTTGTCAGTGTGTGTCGTGTTCCATGGCAACAGTTCATGGTGACTTACCAGCAACTCCAAACAGAGCATTATAGTGATCTCCCAGATGCAATTTCTTCTGCTGCCCTATTTGACGTGAATATGGCAGGGAGGTGGAAGGTCCGAATGATCAATGTACATTGTCTTTCATCCAACTATTCATATCTTTCCAGCAGTTGAGTTAGAACCCATTCGAACACCTCTTTTTGTATCTGTTTCTTAAGTTCCATCTTGACATCCTTACGAGTGGATGCTTTCAAGCACTTATCATTCAGCCGTGGATCCCTTGTCACAATGGAAGATATCCGATCATGCTGCATTTCATGGGCTTTCTCTATCATCTTCTGCATCCAGTATATTGCAGTCTTGTCCTTGACTCCAGTTTCTGTTTGAAGCTTATCAACAGTGTCTTGCACTCCAAGGCCTGTAGTCCAGATCTGATCATGAATAGCCTTCACTGTTGCTTCTTTTGTCCGTGGAATTCCTTCCTATAAGCCTCTGGTCAACTCTCGATTCTC
The DNA here is from genome assembly GCA_011319805.1 of Macrocybe gigantea. NCBI lineage: Eukaryota > Fungi > Basidiomycota > Agaricomycetes > Agaricales > Callistosporiaceae > Macrocybe > Macrocybe gigantea. The sequence continues at coordinate 18,535 of SJRY01000213.1, forward strand.
ACAATGTGAAGATAAATGTTACAGACGTCGCCCAAAGGACCATTCATTTTCTTATCTTATCTTTCCCATATCCCTTATCTCCCCCATCATGCTGTGCAGTGCGCAGCCATCGAGTCATCCCACTTCCCTAGTCATCCTGAGTCATCTCCTTCTAGTCTTACTCATCCACAGTCCACAGCATTGCGCAGCCCATGGTCCATGCTCGAGTACTGTAATGTATATAAGGACTCCCAGATGTACCAGTAGCGCTAGGCTTAATATTCCTTTTGCCATCATCTCAAAACCACTCTCGCACTTAGTCTGCCCGAGTCCTTCTGAGATTCATCTAGCCTAACAATAAAAGCCTCTGTTCTCTTGCCGTCCTCACCCTGAAGAGTGCCTCGTAACCTTGCTCAGTCTCCCATTCCTTGTCTCCTCCACCTGAATTGTCTTTTTGATACTATTGTTTAGCCTTGAGTCCAGTGGTAGAAGATGACTCTGCTTGTTGCAGATTATCAGCTGGCAGAAGGTGTGCATGTATCTGAAAGATGATAGGCTGCTTCAGCTGACAATCGTATGCCTCGTTCCATTTGTTGGACAAATCTTCCTGCAGAGCATCGAGCAATTCTGTCGAAGTCATGTGTTGGGAGGTTGAACAAAAGTGAATGAAGTACTCTTGCTTTAGTTTCCGATAGGGCAAGTTGATGTTAGCCATGTAGACATTGGTATGTGCATTATACTGCTTGCTTTGATTGCCAGAAACATCGTCAACCCAGGGCATGATCTGCAATACAAAAGCAGGACGGCCATCCACGGCAATGTGTACAGGATGAGGCATTTGTATTCTTACTGGCATACCACTCAGAGTATCTGTGAAGTTTGCAATGTAAGCCCTGTCTCTTTTCTGCATGAATTGGTTAATCACCTTGTAGCGTTATGTAGTCTAGCTGTTCAATCAAGTCGAGATAGCTATACAACAGCTCTGTTGCAGGTATGAGTTTGAACTCCAGGTCTTGCAGCTCAAAGCCACCCAACTGAAGAGTTCACAATCAACATCATGGTTGTCAAATCATTGATTGAAAGGAAGTACCATGTTCTGAATAAAATAGTAGACTTCTACACACTCTCGACTTTCATAGATCACCCATTGTCTTGGTATGACATATCTCCCTACCCTTGTCTGGGCGAGCTCATTGACATAGAAATACTTATGTGAGTGTTCCCAATCAGCCCACATTGGACTCAATGAATCAAGATCGACCTCACTGACATATTTCTTTCCCTGCTAGAACTTGGTGAACATTGACGTGATCTCAGGATAAACTTGAATATCCTTTTGAACCAGTGGATTGGCCCAGTCATAAAGGTGTCTCGGTAAGTTGATTCATTACAGCATTGATGAGGGCAGGTTAACAAACAAGGGTTATCAGGTCAACAGGATGGTTCATATGGAAATGATTTCCCATAGCTGAGACATGCAGACGTGTTTTCAGTTCTTTCATTTCCTCCGCAAGCTGTGTTTGAACCTTCTGCAATGCAGAAAATAATGGTACGTTTGGTGTTCCACATTCGCGCATGGCCCATATTGTTACAGACGCCGCCCAAAGGACTATTCATTTTCTTATCTTATCTTTCCCACATCCCTTATCTCCCCCATCATGCTGCGCAGCGCGCAGCCATCGAGTCATCTCACTTCCCTAGTCATCCTGAGTCATCTCCTTCCAGTCTTACTCATCCGCAGTCCACAGCATTGCGCAGCCCATGGTCCGTGCTCGAGTACTGTAGTGTATATAAGGACTCCCAGATGTACCAGTAACGCTAGGCTTAATATTCCTTTTGCCATCATCTCAAGACCACTCTCGCACTTAGTCTGCCCGAGTCCTTCTGAGATTCGTCTAGCCTAACACATATAAATGCTTTCATTTGATCATCTGATAGACAAAGCCGTGGAAGGTTATCAAGTGCATCAAGATAAAACATCTTACATGCCATTCATCAATCATGAGTCTTCCTGTGCAAGTATTCCAAATGTACCATTTTTGATTTATATAGCATCCAGGTATCATCTTGGCCTTCATCCTGTTAGGCTAGACGAATCTCAGAAGGACTCGGGCAGACTAAGAGCAAGAGTGGTCTTGAGATGATGGCAAAAGGAATATTAAGCCTAGCGCTACTGGTACATCTGGGAGTCCTTATATACATTACAGTACTCGAGCACGGACCATGGGCTGCGCAATGCTGTGGACTGCGGATGAGTAAGACTGGAAGGAGATGACTCAGGGTGACTAGGGAAGTGGGATGACTCGATGGCTGCGCGCTGCGCAGCATGACAGGGGAGATAAGGGATGTGGGAAGATAAGATAAGAAAATGAATAGTCCTTTGGGCAACGTCTGTAACATCACCCTCTCTGTAGATTCGCGTCCTCGCGAAAAACCTTAGTCCAGCTGTCCCCACCCAGTATTGGTCTCCCAGGCAGTCGCGGCACGCGGGGCCCATGTATGAATGAGCTCTTCATTATAGGCGCGGATGTGATGGAGTGTGGTGGCGAGGAGTTTAAGTCGCCGGTTTTCTGTGCGAAGCATTTCCATCACTTCGCGAAGCGCGATACGTTCAGCTGCAGTGGGGCCGGTCCCATCAGGGGTTCGTCCGGTCCAGAGGTGTGTGCGGATGGTCATAACATAGCGCATATACACACCAAGTGTGATGGCGAGGGGGTCCATGTAGTCGCTAGCATTGAGAATCCTTGCCAGATTCTCGAGGTCGCTTGGGCGGTTGGGGTAGGTGCACGGCTGCCCTCACTGCTGTCGATGCTGATGGGGGCGTTGGTGGTCATGAAGTGCGATTTTTGGTCTTCTTCCCTCTTGTCGTGATCCTTTTATCCTGGTTCGCAGTCTTCTTTAGGAAGTGGTCTAGAGCTTGCTGCGCATTCCCCAGTTCCTTCTCTTTGATCCATGTGTTCTCTTCGTGTCCGTATCCTTTCCATTTGACCAGGAATAGCATCCCCTCCCTTGTTTCTTCCTTTTTAGGATTTCTTCTATCTCGTACTCTTCTTCATCATTTATGATTTCAGGGGGTGGTGGTGATGGTCGTTCTTGTATCTTGAAACGGGGTCCTTTGTAAGGCGTAGCAGTGTTTCATTGAACATGGGGTGTATCAGCTGCCATGATGCCGGGAGTTCCAGGTGATATGCTGAGGCTCCTTTCTTTTCAACCACCTTGAACGGTCCGTATCGGAGTGCCGATAACTTCTTTGATGGTCGATTGACTGTGATATTGGTGGCTTCTAGCCATACTCTATCTCCTTTCTTGTATTCACGGGTGGTTTTCGTCTCACATCGTAATTGTCTTTGGCTCGTGTTTGTGCATATTGCAGCGCAGCATTTGCTTCCTTTCGTATTTGGTTCATTCTTTTGACGAAGTCTTTTGCTGTGGGATTATTCCCTTCTGTCGTCTGTGGCTCTCCCTTCCAGGGGTGCATTCCATAGTTGAGGTAGAATGGTGTCTCCTTCGTTCCCTGGTGTGCTTTGTCATTGTATTGGTACTCTGCAATTGCTATCCATTCTGCCCAATCGTCCTGTAGGTTGTTTGTGAAGCTTCTGAGGAAGGCTTCCGTTTCTTGGTGGGATCGCTCCGCCTGTCCATCTGTCTGTGGGTGATAGGCCGTTGATAGATTTTGCTTTGTTCCGAGTAATTTTAGAAGTGCTGTCATGAATCATGCTGCAAACTGGGGTCCTCGATCACTGATGATCTTTCGTGGGATTCCATGAAGCCGCCACACGTTGTCTCGGTATAGTCGTGCGAGACCTTCTGCTGTGAGTTCGGTCTTTGTGGGAACTAGGTGGATCATCTTGGTCAGGCGGTCTGTGACTGCGGTGATGGCGTTAAAGCCGTTCGAGCTGGGTAGCGGTCCTATGAGATCTACTCCGATATCTTCCCATGGTTGTTGTGGGACTTCGTGCGGGTGCAGGGGTGCGTGTTTCTTTTGTTGGATGATTTTGTTTCGCTGACATGTTTCGCATCCATTGACATACTTCTTGATGTCTGTTAGCATTGATGGCCACCAATAGGTGCGGCTTATGAGTCGTGCATGCGGTATTGCCCTGGGTGTCCTCCGATGGGTGTGTCGTGGTGTTCAAACATGATGTTTTCCTTCAGTTTGTTGTCTGGAGGAACATAGATTTTCCCTCCTACATATACGATGTGGTCGTCTTCTGTGAACCAGTGTGGTTTTTCCTTCAGTCCTGTTGTTACGATCGTCTCCCTTCGTGTGCATTGTCGAATTTGTTCTATCCTTGAGGATTCGATCATCGTGATTCCTCTTGTTTGTATTGTTTCGTTATTTCTGCTTCTTCTTTCCGTGGGTGTTCGTCCTCGAACATCATAAATTCGAAGTCTCGTTCATTATTCTCTTCCAGATGTCGAATGAAGCTGCTTCTTTGATCATTTGTATGTCGTCCTTCTCTGCTAGGTTTTCTTCATATCCTGCCATCCATGACAGGACATCCGCTTTTCCATTGCCTTTCCTGGTACGTGTCGTAGTTCGTAGTCATATTCCTGTAATTTCAGGTACCAGCCAATCTGTCTCGAATTGAGTCGCTGCGGCTTCCGGAAGTATGATAGGTTTTTGTGATCCGTCAATATTTCGAACTTCTCTCGAGCTTCAGGAGGTATTGTCTCCATGTCTTTAGTGCAACCATTATCGCAAGAAGTTCCTTGTCGTAGATTTCGTAGTTTTGTTCCACTGGGGTCATGCATCTCGAAATGAATGCGATCGGATGCCATAGTCCTTTCTGCTGTTGTGATAGTACCGCTCCAATGGCATATCCTGAGGCGTCTGTTTCGACTCGGAATTTTCCTTCTGTCTGTGGTAGTGCTAGAATGGGTGCTGAGGTTATATGTCGGATCAGTTCTTTGAAAGCGCCTTGTTGCTTGTCTGTCCACTGGAATGCTTTGTTTCCAGTCAACTCCGTCAGGGGTTTAGCGACCTTTGCATATCCCTTGATGAATCGTCGGTAAAAGTTCGTGAATCCCAAGAACTTTTGTAGTTCTTTCTTCGTCTTCGGGGTTGGCCAGGATTGTACAGCTGTGATCTTTTCTGGTCCATTTCTACCTTCCCTCTCCTACGATGTATCCTAGTACTGGGACTTTGATGATTCCCAGACGCATTTCGGTCCTTTGATGAACAGGTCATTCTTGTTCAGTATTTCCATGACTTCTATGGTGTTCTTTTGGAGTTCCTCTCGTGTTCGTCCAATGATTATGATGTCGTCCATATAGATTATGCACACTCTTCTTCGTATTTGGTCTTGGAAGAGGCTCGCCATCATTCGGCTAAAAGTGCCTGGTGCGTTGCACTGCCCAAAATACATGATGTCGGTTCGAAGAGTCCTCTTGCTGTTAGGAAGGCTGCCTTCCATTCATCCCCTTTCCGGATGCGCACGTTATTGTATCCCCAGATATATCGATCTTGCTAAAATACTTTGCTCCTTGTAATACGTCAAGGAGCTCGCTGATGCGTGGTAGTGGGAACTTGTCCTTGACTGTATATTTGTTTATCTCCCGGTAGTCTTGGATGAGTTGTTGCTTCCATCCTTCTTATTGCGAAAGAAGCAGGGTGCTGCGTAAGGCGATTTCGATGGGCGTATTTTTCCTGTTCTAATCCTTCTTCGACAAAGGCATCTAGTTCCTCTAGTTCTTTCTGTGTCATCGGATAAACCTTGCTCGGTATCGTTTTGGGTGCATCCTTCGTTAAGTTTATTTCGTGGTCCCATTCTTTGTGGTCTGGTAAGTGATCAAAGTTCTTCTCCTTGAAGAGGTGTTTGAATCTGATCAGATATGGGGGTATCTGGGTCCTGTCTTGTCGCTGGCTGTGGTTTTCGCTGATTCAGCCACCTTCTGTATCTTAATCGTCTGGTGGTTTATTTTGCACGTTTTAGGGCATCTGTCGAAGACAACTTCTCCTGTCCTCCATTTGATTGTTGGGTTGTGATAGACGAGCCAGTCATGTCCTAGTAGCATGTCGGTTTTTCCGATGTCAAGTACGATGGCTTCCATGTGCTCCTTGTGTCCTTTAATGTCGATGTGGACTTCCGCTACTCGGTCTGCTGTTTTCTGGCGGTTGGGTGATCCGTCTGCATTTATGATGGGAATCTTCTTGATTCGTCGTGTCTTCAGCCTGTTTTTGCTACTATCGCAGTGTTGATGCAGGTCCTATCCGCTCCGCTATCGACTTCTGGTGTTATCATTGTGATTCCTTTTCACGTTCGTATTCTTGCTGGTACTGCGAGTTCTTTCCTCTTTGGTGGTTTGTCTCCTTGGATGGTTTTCCTTGGTGCTTCAGATCGCTTGGCAGGAATGGTGTATTTCAGAGTATGGGATGATCTACATCCGGTATCGAAGCGAGTCTGTTTCAGTTGTATGGGTCGCGATTTAGCACCTCCTAGTCGGACCCTTCGGCAAAACCCTCTTTATCAGAGCTTTCTTCATCCTTGTCTTCTTCGTCCTCTCCTTCTTCTTCTTTCACTTCTCTGACCCGGGATTTTCCTTTCTTCTTCTTCTTGCAGTTTCGTGCATAGTGTCCCTTTAAGCCACAGTTGAAACATGTGACATTTGCTGCTCCTTTTCGTGGTTCCGGGCAGTTTCGTGAAATGTGTCCTGGTTTATTGCAGTTGAAGCAGTTGTTGCTTCGTACTTTGTTGACTTCCATGGCCTGTCCTGTTCCTCGGCTTGGATTTCCGGCCTTGCGCTGATTGCTTGTGAATTCTCCTCTCATCACATTTCTGTGTTCATCGATGTTTCGTCCAATCGCTCGAACTGTCTTGATATATTCATCTCCATCTGTTGGAAGTGTGGAGATTGAGTGTACGGCTTCTGCTGTCCTTCGGTTTAAGCTCTTCTCGAGTAGGAAACGAGGGGCTGTTCCTGTCATTCCTGCTTTCCCTGCGAGGTCTACGAATTCATCCAGAAATTCATCGATGGGTCGGTTTCCCTGTCTGATATTGAATAGTTTGCTTCCTGCTTGTGATGGCGATATGACATTGCTGAATCGTGTCTCTATTTCGGTTATGAAGTCAGCCCATGTGCTTTGGTTGGTAGTGGTGTCAATCTTCTTTGACGCCCAGTGGGCTCCAGGTCCATCGGTCATTCTAGACAGGACCGCTCCAATCTTCTGTGTGTCCGTGAGGTCTCCATGTGCGGTTATGTAAAGTTTCATCTTCCTCCACCAAATATCAAAGGATGTTCGATCTCCTGTAAAGGATTTCGGGTCGGCAATGATTCCCTTGTATTCTGTTGTCATCCTTTGGGGGTTTTCTTCGTCGTTCTCTTGGTCTTGGTCTTCCTGTTCCTGGATCTGCTGTTCTTGGGTCTGCTGTGCTTGTACTTGGGCTTGCTGTTCTTGGAGCTGTTTCTGTCTTCGCTCCTCTCTCTGTTCCTTCCAGTAGTCTAGATCGACTCCTGCGATTCTACAAGCTTGTTCAAAATCGGCCCACTCTGCGGCGGTCGGTCCGTTTGTCTTTGGTAATCCTTTTCGCTCCCTCCACTGATAGTATTCTTCCCAGTCACTGTTGCTTACTTTCGCCACGGTGCTGCGATTCTCTCCTTATGCAGTGCTTCGGCGGATTGGTCCTCTGAAGGGGTTTGGCGGTTTCGTTCCTGTGTGTCCTTGACTCTGGTGTCGTTCTCGTTGGTTCTGTCGTACGCTCTGTGCATCGTGCCCTCTCTGTATCAGTATGTCTTCCTCCTGTGTTCGGCGATTATAGTTCTCGATCTGTTGTCGCCTAAAATCTCGGGCTTGTGTTCGTTCTTCTCTTGTTTTCTTGCGGATGGGTTCGTCCTCTTCTTCGGCAAGAAGATTCTGGTCTGACCACAGCTCTTCTGGGCTTATCCCGTATTCTCCTTCTAGGAAGAGTTCTGCAATGAGTTGTGCTGCTCCTTCGCTGAGGATCTCAGTGGGCTCGTCTGTGGTGGTGAAGGCAAACTCTCTCAGAAATGCCTGTTCTTCGTCGTCGCTACTTGGTGTAGGTGTGCGCTCCCTCTTTCATTTGTTTGGATTGCTAGTGTCTCTGCGGGTGGCGTGGACTGTCTCTGCGAATGGCGTGGACTGCAATGTCTGGTCTACTTCTCTGAGCCAAGTGCTCTCGTCGCTCGTGCTAGTGCTCGCTGGGTCGGCGACCGCTTGTCGTCGAATATTGATCAAGTCTTTGATAAAGCGTGACGTGGTGTGTGTGTGAGTCTGAGCGAGTCTCGACGAGGCTTAATATCTTGTTAGGCTAGACGAATCTCAGAAGGACTCGGGCAGACTAAGTGCGAGAGTGGTCTTGAGATGATGGCAAAAGGAATATTAAGCCTAGCGCTACTGGTACATCTGGGAGTCCTTATATACATTACAGTACTCGAGCACGGACCATGGGCTGCGCAATGCTGTGGACTGCGGATGAGTAAGACTGGAAAGAGATGACTCAGGGTGACTAGGGAAGTGGGATGACTCGATGGCTGCACGCTGCGCAGCATGACAGGGGAGATAAGGGATGTGGGAAGATAAGATAAGAAAATGAATAGTCCTTTGGGCGACGTCTGTAACACATCCAGTTGTGCCAGGTCATCATCTTCATCACTGATGCCTGGATGGAGATCAAAGGTAAGGGATGATTCAATATCGAGATTTTTTGATGCAAACCCAAGGCTTTGATTGCAGTAGCACCCAATATCCCATAAACTGTCATATCTTCCTGTGCATCACTATTTTCAAACTGCCAATCCAAGTAGGCATAGCTGTCCAAGTTGAGTTCATCCAAGCTCTTTCAGATTTCTGTTCTGTGACTGTCATTGCCTTTGCCTGCAGAAAACATGATCTGATCACCCTGTGCATCCAAAAAGCCATTGTTGCACTCCTTGAAATTATCAAAAAAGCTGGTAGGTCCATTTTCGACCATGTTGTTATTGGGATCATCATCATCCAAGAGAAACCATGCAGCTAATGACAGGTTTGCAGGCCTTCTCTCCACCAGCAACAATAGGTTGTCGTTAGCACCTCCAAGTAGCATATTGTTATCCTGAGCACTGAGGACCAAAGCTTGATGCATGGCTGTCCTCATATGCATCATTTTAGATTTCTTTTTGATAATGACATTGCAGGTTTTCGATGCATCTGAACAAATGCGGCATTTCAAGCGCGTCCCATCATCGGCAAGAGTTTCAAAGCCTGTGTTCATGTCATCAGTGAAGTTCGGTATGATATTTTTTTTTTGCTTATACAATCGTCTTGTATTGAATTATGTATTCGTTGAGCAGGCATTGTTCAGATCAGAGGTTCGTATTTCCACAGAGGTTTGTGTTTTCTTGAGTTCCACATGATGAGTGCAGACTTTCTGACTTCATTTTTTTTTCCAACTGAAGTCCAGCTCATTTCACTTGCCACATCAATAAACACATCACTTATTTCGATTCATTTCCTTACCACACTCTTTCTTTCTTTTGACGTTCATTTCATTAACTCACACAGATGGATAATCTTCGAGATGCCATTATGAATGACAGCTCTCCCCTCTCCATGAATCCCCTGGAAGGTCGAAGCCAACTCACAAATTCTGTCCTAACATTACCCTCTTCAGAAGGACATCTCCATCAAAAATGTCCTTCTGAGGATACAACCCAGTTTTCCAAAATCCTCGGACGATCCATGAAGCTTCGCAAGGTTGACCAGGAGCTTTTGAATGTCTTTGCAAAGGTTGGTGAACCGTACACATTTAATAGCTTCGGAACTGATCTCTTTAGTCCAATGATCAAGAGCAATGTATACGTCTTGCTGCATTATTGCTCAAGAACCAGGAAAATCTCGAGAAGCTCTCACCTCCAGATGCTGTCTTTACAATCCCAAAGAAAGTCGAGGTACGGCATGCTCTCTCAATTATTATTCATTTCTATTTCTGTTTCAAACAGACTCGAATCGAACACCTTTTGCTCATAGTATTACTCGACCCCGAACTTCTAGCATATCTGGATAATGCTAAGATGAAGGATATCAGTGGCCCAGCAAAGACCATTTTGGTATGTCAATTATATTTGGCTTTCGTCGTGATAACCCAGTCATCCCAGGACATGCTATGCAAAAACCCATCTTGGGGTCTCAATACCACAATATCAGATGACAAGCTGAAGCTCCAAACTGTTATATCAAAAATACAGAATAAGTTGACAGTCTGGCATCATGCCATTAAAAATCTGGTGCATGACTAGTTCTACAACTCGTGAATCTCCATAACATGCCCTTTCCAGATAACGAAGTCCCTTGGAAATCCCAGTGACATCAGCATGTCTGACACTGTGCCGAGGATCAATGCTGTCAACATCATTGACCTTAGCACCTCCATTACACAAATATATCAACGTGCCAGCATTGAAGTCACAGTTGAACTGTGTGTGCGAATTGCATTTCTGGTGTGTTATTCATTTTTTGTCATGTTTTATAAGTGGTCTGATACAAACCATCAGTGTAAGGTTGCCACTATTACTCCAAAGGACGCAGATTATTGGAAGGCCATAGACGAGCAACTGAATGAGACATGAAGTAAATTGACAAGACTGAGCAAGCAGACAAAGTGAGTACCCTCATTTTTGACACTGACTTATGGAGGATTTCAATCTGACTTGTGATATAGATTCTTTGCCGAAATTCTGAAGTGTGACCATGACATCTATGGTCAGATAGATGTCAATGATTTGTCCCATTTCTCCCAATCTGGGATGAGCCCAGTGCCAGCACCTCAGGTTGGAGATGATGTAGAGAATGGTGACCATGACAATAGCTTTCCAGAAGACCAGGAAGAGGTTGAGCAACCAGATGAAAGCCTTTGACTCTTTGCACAGAGTTTATTTTTCATTTTTGCATGTTCTACAACATTTTTAATGCATAGGATAATTTTATGATAATTTGTATATAATTTTTGAATGGCTCTAAGCATCACAACAAAATGTCAATAATCAGCTTCTATCTATATTTATTCTTGATATGAGTATGATCTGTGATGACAACAACAATGCATGATATTTCAATAATGACAACTATATAATTTGGTTGACGGTTATAATACATTATATTTCATATCTTGTTGACACCGCCTCCACCCTCAATCTGATGTCAACTTGAAATGTTCCAAGAATCTCTGGACTGGTACCTTCAGTTGAGCTTCACATCACCTAACCCTTACCTGATAGGCCAATTTGATCTTGGGTAAACCTTTAGGTCAGATTACCTGATATCAGACACTAGATTTGGCAAAGCTTACTCGTGTATCTGCCAGGATTGTTTGTCACAGTCTATCAGATGTGATGACACTGAGACGCACCTGGACACCGACACAGAGAACTTCTTCTATGACGGCCATGACCTGCTACATGTCTTCCTTGTCGCAGGCAGTGACATGCAGACCGTCTGGTTTCCTGTCCCTGTTACTACTCTCTTTCACTGGATCGTGAATGCTGTCTCTGCATTCTCCATCTCAAGCTATTATTTGCACCAACCTGCCTCAGACTCTGATACACTGCAGCTCGGAGCTAGCTCTTTGCAATGGTCCACTTGGGTGGCTGACACGTTGCGACTCAATCTTCAGACTGCCAATAGGACACTGCTGAAAGATTCTTCAGATGCATATATTGACCTAGCAGAAGGTGTGGATGCACCAGACTCTCCACATCACAGCCGCTCGTTTTCAGACTTGTGGCCGACTGACCAGATCCACCAGTTGATCAGTAATCCTGCACTCTATGACCCATTACGGAAGCCCTGATACCCTATTGTGCTCTGTCATAGTGAGTATACTGTGATGGAGCCAGTTTGGGGCGCTGACATGAGGACGGCCTAGGATTGTACAGTTTTGACATCTGAGGCCCATCAGCATTTCCCGTCTTACAGCAACACTACTGGTCTAATGTCTTGAACATTCTTCGAGGGAAGGTTGGTGCAGAGGTTCTAGTAACTGGTGTGCCCAGGTGAATCTGCCTTTCTTTCTCTTGAATCCACTCACTGAGTTGGATCTCATCTCAGCACTGGCTCTGTTACATCGTGTGCCGAGAACCTCGATAGGTTCCTACAAGACAAGGCTCCCGCCAGAGGTATAAATTTTCTTGCACATTCCATGGGTGGGCTGGATTGCTGACACCTCACATCCTACATCAAACTATCAGACTATGTACCTCTGTCGCTGATGACAATCGCAACCCCGCATAGAGGAAGCCCCTTCATGGACTGGTGCAAGGTGAGCTATTTTTTTTTTCTGGTCACCTTACAACACACTCACCATCCCCTGTTAGCAATATCTCGGCCTAGGCAGGCACCGGGATGAGTCATTCAAATTATATGGCACACTACAACAGTCAGGTCCTGCCAGTCAAGCAGATGAAGCTGCTCAGGAAGAGAAGTCCAGACTATCTGTTAGGCTAGACGAATCTTAAAGGACTCGGGCAGACTAAGTGCAAGAGTGGTTTAAGACAATGGCAAATGGAATATTAAGCCTAGCGCTACTGGTATATCTAGGAGCCCTTATATACATTACAGTACTCGAGCATGGACCATGGACTGCACAAATGCTGTGGACTGCGGATGAGTAAGACTAAGAAAGGAGATGACTCAGAGTGACTAGGGAAGTGGAATGACTCGATGGCTGCACACTGCGCAGCATGATGGGGAGGATAAGGGATGTGGGAAAGATAAGATAAGAAAATGAATAGTCCTTTGGGCGGCATCTGTAACACTATCCGCGAAGTCTTTACTGTCTATAGCTTCTCTCCCCTCTTCCTTTACAACGCTTCTGTTATTGCTCCTCGACTTGCCCACCTATGCCAATCTCACCACCACCTACCTCAACACAATTTCAATCCAAATGTTAGGCTAGACGAATCTCAGAAGGACTCGGGCAGACTAAGTGCGAGAGTGGTCTTGAGATGATGGCAAAAGGAATATTAAGCCTAGCGTTACTGGTACATCTGGGAGTTCTTATATACACTACAGTACTCGAGCACGGACCATGGGCTGCGCAATGCTGTGGACTGCGGATGAGTAAGACTGGAAGGAGATGACTCAGGATGACTAGGGAAGTGAGATGACTCGATGGCTGCGCGCTGCGCAGCATGATGGGGGAGATAAGGGATGTGGGAAAGATAAGATAAGAAAATGAATAGTCCTTTGGGCGGCGTCTGTAACATCACCCTCTCTTTAGATTCGCGTCCTCGCGAAAAACCTTAGTCCAGCTGTCCCCACCCAGTATTGGTCTCCCAGGCGGTCGCGGCACGCGGGGCCCATGTATGAATGAGCTCTTCATTATAGGCGCGAATGTGGTGGAGTGTGGTGGCGAGGAGTTTAAGCCGCCGGTTTTCTGTGCGAAGCATTTCCATTGCTTCGCGAAGCGCGATACGTTCAGCTGCAGTGGGGCCGGTCCCATCAGGGGTTCTCCCGGTCCAGAGGTGCGTGCGGACGGTCATAACATAGCGCATATATGCGCCGAGTGTGATGGCGAGGGGGTCCATGTAGTCGCTAGCATTGAGAATCCTTGCCAGATTCTCGAGGTCGCTTGGGCGGTTGGGGGTAGGTGCGCGGCTGCCCTCGCTGCTGTCGATGCTGATGGGGGCGTTGGTGGTCATGAAGTGCGATTTTTGGTCTTCTTCCCTCTTGTCGTGATCCTTTTATCCTGGTTCGCAGTCTTCTTTAGGAAGTGGTCTAGAGCTTGCTGCGCATTCCCCAGCTCCTTCTCTTTGATCCATGTGTTCTCTTCGTGTCCGTATCCTTTCCATTTGACCAGGAATAGTGTCCCCTTCCCTTGTTTCTTCCTTTTTAGGATCTCTTCTATCTCGTACTCTTCTTCATCATTTATGATTTCAGGGGGTGGTGGTGATGGTCGCTCTTGTATCTTGAAACGGGGTCCTTTGTAAGGCGTGAGCAGTGTTTCATTGAACACGGGGTGTATCAGCTGCCATGATGCTGGGAGTTCCAGGCGATATGCCGAGGCTCCTTTCTTTTCAACCACCTTGAACGGTCCGTATCGGAGTGCCGATAACTTCTTTGATGGTCGATTGACTGTGATATTGGTGGCTTCTAGCCATACTCTATCTCCTTTCTTGTATTCCGGGCAGGTTTTCGTCTCGCGTCGTAATTGTCTTTGGCTCGTGTTTGTGCATATTGCAGCGCGGCATTTGCTTCCTTTCGTATTTGGCTCATTCTTTTGACGAAGTCTTTTGCTGCGGGGTTATTCCCTTCTGTCGTCTGCGGCTCTCCCTTCCAGGGGTGCATTCCATAGTTGAGGTAGAATGGTGTCTCCTTCGTTCCCTGGTGTGCTTTGTCATTGTATTGGTACTCTGCAATTGCTATCCATTCTGCCCAATCGTCCTGTAGGTTGTTTGTGAAGCTTCTGAGGAAGGCTTCCGTTTCTTGGTGGGATCGCTCCGCCTGTCCATCTGTCTGTGGGTGATAGGCCGTTGATAGGTTTTGCTTTGTTCCGAGTAATTTTAGAAGTGCTGTCATGAATCGTGCTGCGAACTGGGGTCCTCGATCACTGATGATCTTTCGTGGAATTCCATGAAGCCGCCACACGTTGTCTCGGTATAGTCGTGCGAGACCCTCTGCTGTGAGTTCGGTCTTTGTGGGAACTAGGTGGATCATCTTGGTCAGGCGGTCTGTGACTGCGGCGATGGCGTTAAAGCCGTTCGAGCTGGGTAGCGGTCCTATGAGATCTACTCCGATATCTTCCCATGGTTGTTGTGGGACTTCGTGCGGGTGCAGGGGTGCGTGTTTCTTTTGTCGGATGATTTTGTTTCGCTGACATGTTTCGCATCCATTGACATACTTCTTGATGTCTGTCAGCATTGATGGCCACCAATAGGTGCGGCTTATGAGCTCGTGCATGCGGTATTGCCCTGGGTGTCCTCCGATGGGTGTGTCGTGGTGTTCAAACATGATGTTTTCCTTCAGTTTGTTGTCTGGAGGAACATAGATTTTCCCTCCTACATATACGATGTGGTCGTCTTCTGTGAACCAGTGTGGTTTTTCCTTCAGTCCTGTTGTTACGATCGTTTCCCTTCGTGCATTGTCGAATTTGTTCTATCCTTGAGGATTCGATCATCGTGATTCCTCTTGTTTGTATTGTTTCGTTATTTTCTGCTTCTTCTTTCTGTGGGTGTTCGTCCTCGAACATCATAAATTCGAAGTCTCGTTCATTATTCTCTTCCAGATGTCGAATGAATGCTGCTTCTTTGATCATTTGTATGTCGTCCTTCTCTGCTAGGTTTTCTTCATATCCTGCCATTCGTGACAGGACATCCGCTTTTCCATTCGCCTTTCCTGGTACGTGTCGTAGTTCGTAGTCGTATTCCTGTAATTTCAGGTACCAGCCAATCTGTCTCGAATTGAGTCGCTGCGGCTTCCGGAAGTATGATAGGTTCTTGTGATCCGTCAATATTTCGAACTTCTCTCGAGCTTCGAGGAGGTATTGTCTCCATGTCTTTAGTGCGACCATTATCGCAAGAAGTTCCTTGTCGTAGATTTCGTAGTTTTGCTCTGCTGGGGTCATGCATCTCGAAATGAATGCATCGGATGCCATAGTCCTTTCTGCTGTTGTGATAGTACCGCTCCAATGGCATATCCTGAGGCGTCCGTTTCGACTCGGAATTTTCCTTCTGTCTGTGGTAGTGCTAGAATGGGTGCTGAGGTTATATGTTGGATCAGTTCTTTGAAAGCGCCTTGTTGCTTGTCTGTCCACTGGAATGTTTTGTTTCCAGTCAACTCCGTCAGGGGTTTAGCGACCTTTGCATATCCCTTGATGAATCGTCGGTAAAAGTTCGTGAATCCCAAGAACTTTTGTAGTTCTTTCTTCGTCTTTGGGGTTGGCCAGGATTGTACGGCTGTGATCTTTTCTGGTTCCATTTCTACCTTCCCTTCTCCTACGATGTATCCTAGTACTGGGACTTTCGATGATTCCCAGACGCATTTCGGTCCTTTGATGAATAGGTCGTTCTTGTTCAGTATTTCCATGACTTCTATGGTGTTCTTTTGGAGTTCCTCTCGTGTTCGTCCGATGATTATAATGTCATCCATATAGATTATGCACACTCTTCTTCGTATTTGGTCTTGGAAGAGGCTCGCCATCATTCGGCTAAAAGTGCCTGGTGCGTTGCACTGCCCAAAATACATGACTGTCGGTTCGAAGAGTCCTCTTGCTGTTAGGAAGGCTGCCTTCCATTCGTCCCCTTTCCGGATGCGCACGTTATTGTACCCCCAGATAATATCGATCTTGCTAAAGTACTTTGCTCCTTGTAGTACGTCGAGGAGCTCGCTGATGCGTGGTAGTGGAAACTTGTCCTTGACCGTATATTTGTTTATTTCCCGGTAGTCTTGGATGAGTCGCTTGCTTCCATCCTTCTTATTGCGAAAGAAGCAGGGTGCTGCGTAAGGTGATTTCGATGGGCGTATTTTTCCTGTTCGTAATCCTTCTTCGACGAAGGCATCTAGTTCCTCTAGCTCTTTCTGTGTCATCGGGTAGACCTTGCTCGGTATCGTTTTGGGTGCATCCTTCGTTAAGTTTATTTCATGGTCCCATTCTTTGTGGTCTGGTAAGCGATCAAAGTTCTTCTCCTTGAAGAGGTGTTTGAATCTGATCAGATATGGGGGTATCTGGGTTCCTGTCTTGTCGCTGGCTGTGGTTTTCGCTGGTTCAGCCACCTTCTGTATCTTGATCGTCTGGTGGTTTATTTTGCACGTTTTGGGGCATCTATCGAAGACAATTTCTCCTGTCCTCCATTTGATTGTTGGGTTGTGGTAGACAAGCCAGTCATGTCCTAGTAGCATGTCGGTTTTTCCGATATCGAGTACGATGGCTTCCATATGCTCCTTGTGTCCTTTAATGTCGATGTGGACCTCCGCTACTCGGTCTGCTGTTTTCTGACGATTGGGTGATCCGTCTGCATTTATGATGGGAATCTTCTTGATTCGTCGTGTCTTCAGTCCTGTTTTTGCTACTATCGCGGTGTTGATGCAGGTCCTATCCGCTCCGCTATCGACTTCTGGTGTTATCGTTGCGATTCCTTTTCGTGTTCGTATCCTCGCTGGTACTGCGAGCTCTTTCCTCTTTGGTGGTTTGTCCCCTTGGATGGTTTTTCTTGGTGCTTCAGATCGCTTGGCAGGAATGGTGTATTTCAGAGTATGGGATGATCTACATCCGGTATCGAAGCGAGTCTGTTTCAGTTGTATGGGTCGCGATTTAGCACCTCCTAGTCGGACCCTTCGGCAAAACCCTCTTTGTCAGAGCTTTCTTCATCCTTGTCTTCTTCGTCCTCTCCTTCTTCTTCTTTCACTTCTCTGACCCGGGATTTTCCTTTCTTCTTCTTCTTGCAGTTTCGTGCATAGTGTCCCTTTAAGCCACAGTTGAAACATGTGACATTTGCTGCTCCTTTTCGTGGTTCCGGGCAGTTTCGTGAGATGTGTCCTGGTTTATTGCAGTTGAAGCAGTTGTTGCTTCGTACTTTGTCGACTTCCATGGCCTGTCCTGCTCCTCGGCTTGGATTTCCGGCCTTGCGCTGATTGCTTGTGAATTCTCCTCTCATCACATTTCTGTGTTCATCGATGTTTCGTCCAATCGCTCGAACTGTCTTGATATATTCATCTCCATCTGTTGGAAGTGTGGAGATTGAGTGTACGGCTTCTGCTGTCCTTCGGTTTAAGCTCTTCTCGAGTAGGAAACGAGGGGCTGTTCCTGTCATTCCTGCTTTCCCTGCGAGGTCTACGAATTCATCCAGAAATTCGTCGATGGGTCGGTTTCCCTGTCTGATGTTGAATAGTTTGCTTCCTGCTTGTGATGGCGACATGACGTTGCTGAATCGTGTCTCTATCTCGGTTATGAAGTCGGCCCATGTGCTTTGGTTTGTAGTGGTGTCGATCTTCTTTGATGCCCAATGGGCTCCGGGTCCGTCGGTCATTCTAGACAGGACCGCTCCAATCTTCTGTGTATCCGTGAGGTCTCCATGTGCGGTTATGTAGAGTTTCATCTTTCTCCACCAAATATCGAAGGACGTTCGATCTCCTGTAAAGGATTTCGGGTCGGCGATGATTCCCTTGTATTCTGTCGTCATCCTTTGGGGGTTTTCTTCGTCGTTCTCTTGGTCTTGGTCTTCCTGTTCCTGGATCTGTTGTTCTTGGGTCTGCTGTGCTTGTACTTGGGCTTGCTGTTCTTGGAGCTGTTTCTGTCTTCGCTCCTCTCTCTGTTCTTTCCAGTAGTCTAGGTCGACTCCTGCGATTCTACAAGCTTGTTCAAAATCGGCCCACTCTGCGGCGGTTGGTCCGGTTGTCTTTGGTAGTCCTTTTCGCTCCCTCCACCGATAGTATTCGTCCCAGTCGCTGTTGCTTACTTTCGCCACGGTGGTGCGATTCTCTCCTTATGCAGTGCTTCGGCGGATTGGTCCTCTGAAGGGATTCGGTGGTTTCGTTCCTGTGTGTCCTTGACTCTGGTGTCGTTCTCGTTGGTTCTGTCGTACGCTCTGTGCGTCGTGCCCTCTCTGTATCAGTATGTCTTCCTCCTGTGTTCGGCGATTATAGTTCTCGATCTGTTGTCGCCTAAAATCTCGGGCTTGTGTTCGTTCTTCTCTCGTTTTCTTGCGGATGGGTTCGTCCTCTTCTTCGGCAAGAAGATTCTGGTCTGACCACAGCTCTTCTGGGCTTATCCCATATTCTCCCTCTAGGAAGAGTTCTGCAATGAGTTGTGCTGCTCCTTCGCTGAGGATTCAGCGGGCTCGTCTGTGGTGGTGAAGGCAAACTCTCTCAGAAATGCCTGTTCTTCGTCGTCGCTACTTGGTGTAGGTGTGCGCTCTCTCTTTCGTTTGTTTGGATTGCTAGTGTCTCTGCGGGTGGCGTGGACTGTCTCTGCGAATGGCGTGGACTGCAATGTCTGGTCTACTTCTCTGAGCCAAGTGCTCTCGTCGCTCGTGCTAGTGCTCGCTGGGTCGGCGACCGCTTGTCGTCGAATGTTGATCAAGTCTTTGATAAAGCGTGACGTGGTGTGTGTGTGAGTCTGAGCGAGTCTCGACGAGGCTTAATATCTTGTTAGGCTAGACGAATCTCAGAAGGACTCGGGCAGACTAAGTGCGAGAGTGGTCTTGAGATGATGGCAAAAGGAATATTAAGCCTAGCGTTACTGGTACATCTGGGAGTCCTTATATACACTACAGTACTCGAGCACGGACCATGGGCTGCGCAATGCTGTGGACTGCGGATGAGTAAGACTGGAAGGAGATGACTCAGGATGACTAGGGAAGTGAGATGACTCGATGGCTGCGCGCTGCGCAGCATGATGGGGGAGATAAGGGATGT
This sequence comes from Macrocybe gigantea, assembly GCA_011319805.1. Classification (NCBI taxonomy): domain Eukaryota; kingdom Fungi; phylum Basidiomycota; class Agaricomycetes; order Agaricales; family Callistosporiaceae; genus Macrocybe; species Macrocybe gigantea. The sequence goes on from SJRY01000213.1 coordinate 37,859, forward strand.
GGGAAAGATAAGATAAGAAAATGAATAGTCCTTTGGGCGGCGTCTGTAACACCAAACACCCCAGACGACCCCTCCATGAAGTACTTTAGCATTGCTGGTCGCACGTTCAGCATGGGCATCTGGCATCTGCTCTGGCTGCCCAAGATAGTCATTGACGGCTACGAGGAGCATGAGCACGTGTGCATGCATGAGCTAGACAAACCTGTCACCAACATGCACATGCAGTGGGGCAATGATGGACTCATCACCGTCCAGAGTGCGCAGTGGGGTGAGTTCCTTGGCATTCTTGAGGGCTGCAACCACTGGGAGATCCATAGTGCATGGGGGCTCGATGTTGACTTGCCCTCGATACCGGGCTCAGAGGGGTGGAACTTTGCTGACTGGGGTAAGTTTGTGAAGGCGTGGAAGTGGGAGAAGAAGGCGGCAAAGGAGGCAGGGGCGGGGATCAGTGAGCAGAGGCATGGACATGGGCAAGAAGCTGTGCTTGCTACAGCTGGGGCAGGCTTAGAGTATAGAAGTGATAACGGCAAGGAGAGCGATTGGGGCAGAGAGTGGGATCCATGATGGAGCTGCGATTGGAAGAGTATGAACGTGGATGAGGTCGTGAAAAGCTCAACAGACAAGTTGTCTGCGGTCTTTGACTGGATCATAGAGTCCGTTCCCGCCATGGGCTCACTCAACCTGCTTTCATCCTTCATGTCATCCAATGGTGGCAAGGCTGATGCTGGGGAGAGTGTAATGGAGAGGGAGAGGGAGGAGAGGGCAAGGGAGAAGAGCACGAAATGGGCAGAGTGGCATGATCTGGTGATGAAGATGGACTTGGAACGATTCTATGTCGTGCTGTGTAAGAAGCTGTATGATGAGGGGCTATGAGTGTAGTCGGTGCATTGGTTTTACGCTTCTTTCATGCATGTATTATTATTACCTCTGTTGTATACTGTAATAGCATATACTGGGGCATATCCCGAGAAAGCCCATGACTGCTCGCCTCATACTAGTTCTATTCCTGTGCTGCCTACTATTGAAATTGAGATGCGCTCTTCTATACACAATGTACGAGCAAAGTACTGGTGAATCTTAGATTTTGTCTTCCTCTACTCTGATGAATATGGGCTGCAGGCTCAAGACGGCCAGTTTCTTCCCTGCAGTACCTCGTTATAGTGACATGTGGGTAATCTTTGATAGTATAGATTACTGATCTGGTGCATGTCTCTCAGGTCCGGTGTAAGGCCCTTCTATTTTTTTTTGTCATTCATGTTCCCAAGCATGCAGCTGGTAATCAGTCTAACAAGGCTAAATTTGACTCAGGCAGACTCGAGGCAACGGTCAAAAATGTCTATTTTCCATGCTCCTGTCACAGATTGTGCCCCATGTTCCCCTTTTAGGTGCTACCTGATATACCTCTGTAGTGGATGACCAAACACATCCTAATATGAGAAGCATGGGTGTGCACAGAAGGTACTGGAGTCGGGCAAAGGGCAGGTTGTATTTGCAATAGCTGCTGTATATAAAAAGTAGAGTAGTCCCATCGGAAAAAACCCAGTCTTTGAACCTGTCTCTCACCATGTGCCATTATCACTCCTGTGCTAACATCACATATTTTTGATGGAACTAAAGCTTGACTACTTGACTAACTCTACTTGAATACCAAATCCTGTTGACTATGCTGGTCACTCCAGGACTGATCATCCCAGACTGCTGCTTACATCGACACCTTACATTGACACTATAGAAAATTACTCAAGCAACATGCCTCTGAAACTGCTATGCAAAACCTATTTTGCATGCAGGTCACTCTTAGCTGATCAAGAGGAGAGGTGGGGATATGAATGCTAGTATTAAGCCAGCTCGAAGCTGGGTTCTACTATACATGTTTTATCTATTTATACATTACAATGTTTGAGCATGGACCATGACTATGCTATCCTCATGTTACATGAAACCCTCAGCCCTAAGTTGAATGAGTAAGGATTCAACTGTGCCCCTCATGGTATCCTGCAGATGCTGCACTATAACCCTATGCCCTAGTCAGTGCTGACACGTCATTGTCATAGGGTTGTCTCAGACTGTCACATTGCATCTTGTTTATCACATTGCATTTTGTATCACATGTTCATCATGTGATTCTTGAGTCATATGCCCATTGTCAAGATAATGATAGCCCCAGAAATCATAACAGAAACCAACAACACAAGTGACCACTAGGTCAACTCTTGCAAAGACTGCCCCCTCGTGACTTTCTAAGACTCTGGGTGAGCTTATCATTCCAGCCACTAGGGAAGTTGATACTCCAGACAGTGAGGCAGATCGCCTGTATAGTGATGTTACAGCAAACAGGCCTCCGTTGCCTCTTAGCACTGGGTTGAATCCTGCAGGATCCCTTGGTGGAGTGAGGCAACAATCCAGCCTGAGCCCTTTGGCTCTAGCTGTAGCCCTCACTATTGAGGAGAGCTCTGGTGACAGAAATGTCTTGGAAGAGTATGATCAGGATAATTCCTGGACCACTGTGACCTGGAAATGGGCAAAGAGTTTGGAGTCCCCTCAGACAAAAGGAAAGGCTCTAATCTCATGACAAGTCTTGATGACAGATAATGTGATTTGAGCTACTGAGGCCCAGCCGACACCAGAGCAGTGGGAGTGCATCAACCACTGGTATAGGGTTTTTGCACAGCCCAAGGACAAGCCACAGGAGAAAGGCCTGCTTCAGACAAAGGGTAAGACTTCTGATTCAAGGAATTTGTTACAGACGCTGCCCAAAGGACTATTCAATTTCTTATCTTATCTTTCCCTACATCCCTTATCCTTCCCATCATGCTGCGCAGTGCGCAGCCATCAAGTCATTCCACTTCTCTAGTCACCTTGAGTCATCTCCTCCTTAGTCTTACTCATCCACAGTCCACAGCATTTGCACAGTCCGTGGTCCGTGCTCGAGTACTGTAATGTATATAAGGGCTCCTAGATGTACCAGTAGCACTAGGCTTAATATTCCATTTGCCATCATCTTAAACCACTCTTGCACTTAGTCTGCCCGAGTCCTTTAAGATTCGTCTAGCCTAACAAGATATTAAGCCTCGTCAAGACTCACTCAGACTCACACACACACCACGTCACGCTTTATCAAAGACCTGATCAGCATTCGATGACAAGCGGTCGCCAACCCAGTGAGCACTAGCATGAGCAACGAGAGCACCTGGCTCAGAGAAGTAGATCACACATTGCAGTCCATGCCATTCGCAGAGACAGTCCACGCCAACTGCAGAGACACTAGCAATTCAAACAAATGAAAGAGGGAGCGTATGCCTACACCAAATAGCGACGAAGAAGAACAGGCATTCCCGAGAGAGTTTGCCTTCACCACTGCAGACGAACCCACTGAGATTTTCAGTGATGGAGCAGCACAACTCATTACAGAACTCTTACTAGAAGGAGAATACGGGATAAGCCTAGAAGAGCTGTGGTCAGACCAGAATCTTCCTGCTGAAGAAGAGGACAAACCGATCTGCAAGAAAACAAGAGAGGAATGAACACAAGCCCGAAACTTCAGACAACAGCAGATTGAAAACTACAATCGCTGGGTACAAGAAGAGGACATACTAATACAGAGAGGGCATGACGCACAGAGCATATGACAGAACCAACAAGAATGACACCAAAGTCAAGGACACACAGGAACGAAGCCACCAAACCCCTTCAGAGGACCAATCTGCTTGTTAGGCTAGACGAATCTCAGAAGGACTCGGGCAGACTAAGTGCGAGAGTGGTCTTGAGATGATGGCAAAAGGAATATTAAGCCTAGCGCTACTGGTACATCTGGGAGTCCTTATATACATTACAGTACTCGAGCACGGACCATGGGCTGCGCAATGCTGTGGACTGTGGATGACTAAGACTGGAAGGAGATGACTCAGGATGACTAGGGAAGTGGGATGACTCGATGGCTGCGCGCTGCGCAGCATGATGGGGAGATAAGGGATGTGGGAAAGATAAGATAAGAAAATGAATAGTCCTTTGGGCGGTGTCTGTAACATCACCCTCTCTTTAGATTCGCGTCCTCACGAAAAACCTTAGTCCAGCTGTCCCCACCCAGTATTGGTCTCCCAGGCGGTCACGGCACGCGGGGCCCATGTATGAATGAGCTCTTCATTATAGGCGCGAATGTGGTGGAGTGTGGTGGTGAGGAGTTTAAGTCGCCGGTTTTCTGTGCGAAGCATTTCCATTGCTTCGCGAAGCATGATATGTTCAGCTGCAGTGGGGCCGGTCCCATCAGGGGTTCTCCCGGTCCAGAGGTGCATGCGGACGGTCATAACATAGCGCATATATGCGCCGAGTGTGATGGCGAGGGGGTCCATGTAGTCGCTAGCATTGAGAATCCTTGCCAGATTCTCGAGGTCGCTTGGGCAGTTGGGGGTAGGTGCGCGGCTGCCCTCGCTGCTGTCGATGCTGATGGGGGCATTGGTGGTCATGAAGTGCGATTTTTGGTCTTCTTCCCTCTTGTCGTGATCCTTTTATCCTGGTTCGCAGTCTTCTTTAGGAAGTGGTCTAGAGCTTGCTGCGCATTCCCCAGCTCCTTCTCTTTGATCCATGTGTTCTTTCGTGTCCGTATCCTTTCCATTTGACCAGGAATAGTGTCCCTCTCCCTTGTTTCTTCCTTTTTAGGATCTCTTCTATCTCATACTCTTCTTCATCATTTATGATTTCAGGGGGTGGTGGTGATGGTCGCTCTTGTATCTTGAAACGGGGTCCTTTGTAAGGCGTGAGCAGTGTTTCATTGAACACGGGGTGTATCAGCTGCCATGATGCTGGGAGTTCCAGGCGATATGCCGAGGCTCCTTTCTTTTCAACCACCTTGAACGGTCCGTATCGGAGTGCCGATAACTTCTTTGATGGTCGATTGACTGTGATATTGGTGGCTTCTAGCCATACTCTATCTCCTTTCTTGTATTCACGGGCAGGTTTTTGTCTCGCATCGTAATTGTCTTTGGCTCGTGTTTGTGCATATTGCAGCGCGGCATTTGCTTCCTTTCGTATTTGGCTCATTCTTTTGATGAAGTCTTTTGCTGCGGGGTTATTCCCTTCTGTTGTCTGCGGCTCTCCCTTCCAGGGGTGCATTCCATAGTTGAGGTAGAATGGTGTTTCCTTCGTTCCCTGGTGTGCTTTGTCATTGTATTGGTACTCTGCAATTGCTATCCATTCTGCCCAATCGTCCTGTAGGTTGTTTGTGAAGCTTCTGAGGAAGGCTTCTGTTTCTTGGTGGGATCACTCCGCCTGTCCATCTGTCTGTGGGTGATAGGCCGTTGATAGGTTTTGCTTTGTTCCGAGTAATTTTAGAAGTGCTGTCATGAATCGTGCTGCGAACTGGGGTCCTCGATCACTGATGATCTTTCGTGGAATTCCATGAAGCCGCCACACGTTGTCTCGGTATAGTCGTGCGAGACCTTCTGCTGTGAGTTCGGTCTTTGTGGGAACTAGGTGGATCATCTTGGTCAGGCGGTCTGTGACTGCGGCGATGGCGTTAAAGCCGTTCGAGCTGGGTAGCGGTCCTATGAGATCTACTCCGATATCTTCCCATGGTTGTTGTGGGACTTCGTGCGGGTGCAGGGGTGCGTGTTTCTTTTGTCGGATGATTTTGTTTCGCTGACATGTTTCGCATCCATTGACATACTTCTTGATGTCTGTCAGCATTGATGGCCACCAATAGGTGCGGCTTATGAGCTCGTGCATGCGGTATTGCCCTGGGTGTCCTCCGATGGGTGTGTCGTGGTGTTCAAACATGATGTTTTCCTTCAGTTTGTTGTCTGGAGGAACATAGATTTTTCCTCCTACGTATACGATGTGGTCATCTTCTGTGAACCAGTCTGTGTCATCGGGTAGACCTTGCTTGGTATCGTTTTGGGTGCATCCTTTGTTAAGTTTATTTCATGGTCCCATTCTTTGTGGTCTGGTAAGCGATCAAAGTTCTTCTCCTTGAAGAGGTGTTTGAATCTGATCAGATATGGGGGTATCTGGGTTCCTGTCTTGTCGCTGGCTGTGGTTTTCGCTGGTTCAGCCACCTTCTGTATCTTGATCGTCTGGTGGTTTATTTTGCACGTTTTGGGGCATCTGTCGAAGACAATTTCTCCTGTCCTCCATTTGATTGTTGGGTTGTGGTAGACAAGCCAGTCATGTCCTAGTAGCATGTCGGTTTTTCCGATATCGAGTACGATGGCTTCCATATGCTCCTTGTGTCCTTTAATGTCGATGTGGACCTCCGCTACTCGGTCTGCTGTTTTCTGACGATTGGGTGATCCGTCTGCGTTTATGATGGGAATTTTCTTGATTCGTCGTGTCTTCAGTCCCGTTTTTGCTACTATCGCGGTGTTGATGCAGGTCCTATCCGCTCTGCTATCAACTTCTGGTGTTATCGTTGTGATTCCTTTTCGGGTTCGTATCCTTGCTGGTACTGCGAGCTCTTTCCTCTTTGGTGGTTTGTCCCCTTGGATGGTTTTTCTTGGTGCTTCAGATCGCTTGGCAGGAATGGTGTATTTCAGAGTATGGGATGATCTACATCCGGTATCGAAGCGAGTCTGTTTCAGTTGTATGGGTCGCGATTTAGCACCTCCTAGTTGGACCCTTCGGCAAAACCCTCTTTGTCAGAGCTTTCTTCATCCTTGTCTTCTTCGTCCTCTCCTTCTTCTTCTTTCACTTCTCTGACCCGGGATTTTCCTTTCTTCTTCTTCTTGCAGTTTCGTGCATAGTGTCCCTTTAAGCCACAGTTGAAACATGTGACATTTGCTGCTCCTTTTCGTGGTTCCGGGCAGTTTCGTGAAATGTGTCCTGGTTTATTGCAGTTGAAGCAGTTGTTGCTTCGTACTTTGTCGACTTCCATGGCCTGTCCTGCTCCTCGGCTTGGATTTCCAGCCTTGCGCTGATTCCTTGTGAATTCTCCTCTCATCACATTTCTGTGTTCATCGATGTTTCGTCCAATCGCTCGAACTGTCTTGATATATTCATCTCCATCTGTTGGAAGTGTGGAGATTGAGTGTACGGCTTCTGCTGTCCTTCGGTTTAAGCTCTTCTCGAGTAGGAAACGAGGGGCTGTTCCTGTCATTCCTGCTTTCCCTGCGAGGTCTACGAATTCATCCAGAAATTCATCGATGGGTCGGTTTCCCTGTCTGATGTTGAATAGTTTGCTTCCTGCTTGTGATGGCGACATGACGTTGCTGAATCGTGTCTCTATCTCGGTTATGAAGTCGGCCCATGTGCTTTGGTTGGTAGTGGTGTCGATCTTCTTTGATGCCCAGTGGGCTCCGGGTCTGTCAGTCATTCTAGACAGGACCGCTCCAATCTTCTGTGTATCCGTGAGGTCCCCATGTGCGGTTATGTAGAGTTTCATCTTCCTCCACCAAATATCGAAGGACGTTCGATCTCCTGTAAAGGATTTCGGGTCGGCGATGATTCCCTTGTATTCTGTCGTCATCCTTTGGGGGTTTTCTTCGTCATTCTCTTGGTCTTGGTCTTCCTGTTCCTGGATCTGTTGTTCTTGGGTCTGCTGTGCTTGTACTTGGGCTTGCTGTTCTTGGAGCTGTTTCTGTCTTCGCTCCTCTCTCTGTTCTTTCCAGTAGTCTAGGTCGACTCCTGCGATCCTACAAGCTTGTTCAAAATCGGCCCACTCTGCGGCGGTCGGTCCGGTTGTCTTTGGTAATCCTTTTCGCTCCCTCCACCAATAGTATTCGTCCCAGTCGCTGTTGCTTACTTTCGCCATGGTGGTGCGATTCTCTCCTTATGCAGTGCTTCGGCGGATTGGTCCTCTGAAGGGATTCGGCGGTTTCGTTCCTGTGTGTCCTTGACTCTGGTGTCGTTCTCGTTGGTTCTGTCGTATGCTCTGTGCATCGTGCCCTCTCTGTATCAGTATGTCTTCCTCCTGTATTCGGCGATTATAGTTCTCGATCTGTTGTCGCCTAAAATCTTGGGCTTGTGTTCGTTCTTCTCTCGTTTTCTTGCGGATGGGTTCGTCCTCTTCTTCGGCAAGAAGATTCTGGTCTGACCACAGCTCTTCTGGGCTTATCCCGTATTCTCCTTCTAGGAAGAGTTCTGCAATGAGTTGTGCTGCTCCTTCGCTGAGGATCTCAGTGGGCTCGTCTGTGGTGGTGAAGGCAAACTCTCTCAGAAATGCCTGTTCTTCGTCATCGCTACTTGGTGTAGGCGTGCGCTCTCTCTTTCGTTTGTTTGGATTGCTAGTGTCTCTGCGGATGGCGTGGACTGTCTCTGCGAATGGCGTGGACTGCAATGTCTGGTCTACTTCTCTGAGCCAAGTGCTCTCGTCGCTCGTGCTAGTGCTCGCTGGGTCGGCGACCGCTTGTCGTCGAATGTTGATCAAGTCTTTGATAAAGCGTGACGTGGTGTGTGTGTGAGTCTGAGCGAGTCTCGACGAGGCTTAATATCTTGTTAGGCTAGACGAATCTCAGAAGGACTCGGGCAGACTAAGTGCGAGAGTGGTCTTGAGATGATGGCAAAAGGAATATTAAGCCTAGCGCTACTGGTACATCTGGGAGTCCTTATATACATTACAGTACTCGAGCACGGACCATGGGCTGCACAATGCTGTGGACTGCGGATGAGTAAGACTGGAAAGAGATGACTCAGGATGACTAGGGAAGTGGGATGACTCGATGGCTGTGCGCTGCGCAGCATGATGGGGGAGATAAGGGATGTGGGAAAGATAAGATAAGAAAATGAATAGTCCTTTGGGCGGCGTCTGTAACATTACTCATCCGCAGTCCACAGCATTGCACAGCCCATGGTCCGTGCTCGAGTACTGTAATGTATATAAGGACTCCCAGATGTACCAGTAGCGCTAGGCTTAATATTCCTTTTGCCATCATCTCAAGACCACTCTCGCACTTAGTCTGCCCGAGTCCTTCTGAGATTCGTCTAGCCTAACAATTTCAGGACCAATTGTTATCTTGACAATGGACACGTGACTCAAAAGCCACATGATGAACATGTGACACAAACACAATGCAACAAACAAGATACAATGTGACAACTTGAGGAAACCCTACAACAATGAATGCATCAGCACTGATCAGGGTGAAGGGTTATTACGCAGCACCTGCAGGACAACATGCGGAGTGCAGCCAAATCCTTATTCAGATGGACAAGGGTTGAGGGTTCTACGTAATATGAGGATAGCATAGTCGTGGTCCATGCTAGGTAGTCGTAACATATAAATACTGAAATTGTACATAGTAGAATCCAGCTTCGAGCTGGCTAGTAATAGCATTCTTATCCCCGCCTTTCACATCTAAGGGTTAGTTAGAGTGACCTGCATGCAGACTTAGTTTTGCATAGCAACATTCACCATATGTCTGCAAGCATTGTCAACCAATGGTTTATCACTTGCCTCACTGCGTGCTCATTATATGATGCAGTACAAGAACTCCCTCATTGGCCGACATTTCAAAGCCCTTCAACAACTCACAGTATTTCATCTTCATGACATTTGTAGCAAAGAGCTTTTCGACCTATGGAAGGCAAACGGTGAGTTGGGTGCTCTCATTTGATTTCCAGAGATCAAGAACATTGACTCTTACCTGTGAGCTTCACTCGTTGGCTCGCATTTCATCACATCCTGAGTAAGCACATTAGGTGGATCTCGAGGTTGCAGTGAATAACATTTTGGACCTATGGGCAGTCGTCGATCCATCAAAGATCCAACACAAATATAAGCTCCATGTATTGACTCACCTAAAAGATGATATTGAATGTTTTGGACCGGCCATCCTCTTCTCAACCGAGATCTTTGAGTGTTGGAATTCAGTTTTCCAACTATGCAGCATACTATCAAACTACCAAGCCCCCAGCTATGACATTGCAAGCATGCTCAGGTCCATGGAGCACTTCAAACACCAAGTGAGTGGCAGATGGTGGCAGGATCGGGATCGGGAATATGTTCGGGTGGGCAAGCATGTCTGATCTCTTCTCCTCGAAAATAAGGAGTTTTAGCGATGATTGGGATATTTTGATGGGGATGCAATCCAGAAAGGTAAGACAAGTCATGCTATGATGCATGAGGAAGAGGACTGAGAAGCACAGGTTCTGTTAAGATGCTCACAAAGAATAAATGTCAGCCTGCTCTCTGGTCAACAGCACTTGGGAGATTGTACACACCAAGCCTTGATCCTCCAGGCCCTGTTACATTGGCAATAGAGTGGATCAAGTGCGTTCATGTCATTTCACAATCCGAAGATGTTTGCAAGCCGAATTTTTGGGTTTTCTTTGAGTCTCGAGATAGTGGGGAAGTCTCTGGCCATCAGGTGAGCAATTCAATCCTATATCACCAAGTTTGAACATTGTCACAACCTGATTCTGGCCCCAAGGTTTTGGCAGGGTGCATTTTCAAGATTTTGATGACAGAGGGAACCAGCACATCAAGTATAGTTGTGATTGAACATTTTGACGTTGCAAATGCAAAGGACCCACGTTTGAATATGCCAGTCCTGACGAAATCTGGCCAGACCTTTCTCATATCCCCAAAGGTGAGAACATCATTACTTTTCACTGTACCATTTTGTCGACGACATCCAGAACATACTCTTTATATTCAATGCACAACATGATTGTCAGTCGAGCCATTGTGGCTTTGTCACAACACTGATTACACAGGAGCATGAAGAAACAGCACGGACATGTTTGACATTATCTCACAATGAAGATGTCAATTCTCAGTATTTCATTAACTTGCATGCACTGCACAATGCCCATCTCATTCACAAAGTCCTTCCACCTCACCTTACGCACCCAATGCCTTATTTTCCTGAATGGGAGTCAAAACATGCAGAGCTGGCAGCAAAGCTCCGAATCAGCGGCCCCAATAAACGGGCAGCATCATGAGTGAAAGTGCAGGCAATGTATGCTAAGAAGAAACAGACCACCGAATATCAGATACTTCCCACTGTCAATGAAGTGGCAACTTCAGGTGCCTCGCAATGGGAAACAGAGCTTCAGTGAAGATTTCATCCGATGTTTTAGGAATATTTGATAGAATACATGTATTAAATGTCTGAAAACCTCCCTTCTTGGGAGGAAAACTAAGCCTTCGGAACCAAGCTAAACAACAAGCAGAAGGTGTGATTGAAAGGATGTTTGGGGGAAGATACAAGTTCAAGATCAAGAAGGAAGATGACGATCTCCACCACCACCGACTGTGATGTCCCATGCCCATGTGACCACACATTCACATTGTAAGCATCCACGCTTACAATGTCAAGCACAATATCAATTTCACGGAATGGACTAATCTCTTCCTAATCTCAACCATCTCATCTCAACTAAATACCATTACAATCTGAACCTGACATTCCAGAAAATGAGCTTAACCCTTTATGAACTCAAGGTCCTATCAAGGTCATCGGCTAATGTAGCCAGAGTCTTACCCACGGGATAGTCTCGTACCCAGCCATTCTGGAGCCTTCCATTTTAGGCCAGAAATCAGCAGCGGAGTTGAAAAAATGTGAATGTTCCTGATACAGGTCTGGCTCCAGAACGTCTGGTGCAATTGAGCCGTGAAAAGCACCCTAGTGTCACAATCACGCATTATGATATAATATTTTCCTTATGTAGCTACCAATGTCACAATTTTTTTCAGACGCATCTGACGCATGCTACTCATCCTCATGCCTGCGCTTTTCCTATGGCTCCAGAGCCTGATGAGAAGTGCAGGCTGTGCCATCAAATTCTCCGCGAAAGGTCACAGAACAACTTGCAACAGGCCCGGGAGGCCTGTGAAGGTTATGACAGCACCATTGTCAGAGACACTATGTCCCAGCAATTCGAAGCACTGTCTGGACACCCACCCTTCAGATGGCAACTGGAGGTTGCAGAGCATGTCGGGCTCCTCGTATCCTGCTGGCTTGTATGCACGCCTCATCCCCCAGCTTAATGCATCGAGAAAACCGGCAAGCGTTATTAGGGCTGCGCACTGTACCGTATATGGCATACGGCCATATGATAATGGGTAGCAGATGGCTGACGGACGGTCTTGACCCATACCATCAAGCTGAGGTCAAAGATCATATATGGTACGGTCTTTTAGACGGTTAGAAACGGGTGTACGGTAAATACAGGTACAACTGTTCAATAAAATCTAGAGTTTCTTATCAATTTTTGTACGAGCAAATCTCAAGCGTTGTTTGCTAATCATAAGGATTCGGATTGTGGCTGATTGAAGACTTCACGTCGCAAGAATATCATATCACGACCACCAGAAAATATGTGTTCAACAGCAACCGCGGAACCTGTCATCTATTTGTCACAAAACCTAAGATAAGACTCCAGTAAATAATGTACCGAGGTAGTGAATCCTATCCTGACCCCACACCCACCTTTCGTCCAGTCACGCTTTTTGGCAGGAAATGATGTGACAGTACCATGACAGGTGGCCGAACGGAGCTTTCTGATTGGCTTGGCTGAAAGGTAGGTCCTGGCTGATTTGTGGGGTCAGGATAGTATATCATGAGCAAGGCAAAATAGATTGGGAAACTGAGCGAATCAACAGACTCCACAATCACCTGATTAGTGAAGCCGTATAGCCGTCGACGGCCATTTCCATGCCGTATCCATATGGGTGCAGACAGGCACATGGCCGTACAATGGACGGCCGTCAGGAGGGAGATTTTCTGGCCAGACGGTATGGTGCCGTACAGCCATACAGCCGGGCCGTATTGACCGTCGATACGGTTACGGTGCGCAGCCCTAAGCGTTATTCCTGCTGAGTCAAGAGAGCTCAGGATGTAATGGACTTGATGGAGATGGTGATGATTGGTTGCTTTGTGTGGGGATTCTTCGAATACATCTGACTCAACCCTGGCAGCAGACGATTCAGTGATGAACGACTCGTCGTCTTCGTTTGTGGACCATTCTTCTCTGTCTGATTCCATAGGGTGCACGATAAGATAAGGCAGGATTGATTACATTAGCGTAACGAAGGGAGTGACGTGACACTAGGGTGCTTTTTACGGCTCAATTGCACCAGACGTTATGGGCGAGGTCGCGTCGCAAAAGTTGAACAACTTTTGAAACTCCGACGCTCAAAACTCGCCGAAAACGGAAGGGCATGAGACTACCCACGGGATATCACCGGAACGTAAGACATGGTTGGCGGTGTAATCTAGGCCATTCATAGTTGCATTACATAAGTACTGCAGAGCTCCGAACCCATTGCAACCGCGTCCCTTGTGGTCTTCGCTTTGGCAGCCATGGACACACCTGGAGAAATGCGAAAATGGCTGCTTTACACCGTCCTCGGGATGATAGCGGATGGGCTGGACATTATACTGACATTTGTGGTACCGCCTAAGAGACCACAAAGAAGCGTTCTCGTGAGTAGATTTTGGCCAGATACTTTGTCACGTCCGTCTATACCGATGCAGGCGCTGTGTATGATTATGACCTCCAGCCATCGGATGTAGACCAGCTGAGCAACGAGGAGATCCTCGAGCTCAGGAGAAACACCCCAAAACTACAACCAGACTGTGCTGTCGTCAAACTGACGCCCAACACCGTTGCAAAGCCTTCCCAAGACATGGATGAGGATGCTTCAGACGCATCCGAAGCCAACGCCCTCAACCTCCTCTTCGCAGAGACGATAATCCCCGTCCCACGCCTCCGCCGTGTTGTGAAGCTCCAATGGGACTTCCTGATCGTCATGGACTACATCGAAGGTCCTACACTTGCCCACGTCTGGCCCAATCTGCTGACGTGGCGGAAACTCTGCGTCGCTTTCACATTGCGCCGCTACGTCCGCCAGCTTCGTCGCTTAAAGGCGTCTGCCACGACGCCGCCAGGTCCACTGAGTGCGCAAGGACCCCGGATATGCGAATCCCCTATTTTCGGCCAGGTCCAGTCGCACCGCGGTCCATTCGCCTCGTATTCCGAGCTTTCAGCATTTTTCAACGAACGGCACCACATGGCGCTGGATGCTAAGAACGTCCCCAAAGATGACCCCTCAAGGAAGGACTTATTCGACAATTCCGGACCGCTCGTTCTGACACATCAGGATCTCAACCTCCGGAACATCGTCGTCGGCGAAGGTGGCCGCCTCTGGATCGTTGATTGGGGATGGGCAGGTTATTATCCGCCATGGTTTGAGTATGTGGCGATGCAGAGGCAGAATGAAGATGAGACAATCAGTGGGACAAACGATAAGTTTTGGAGGGCGTTGATTCCTTTTATTTGTGGACCATACTTCAGGCAGGAAAAGTGGTTGTGGAGGATGTCACGGGCCTTGTACTTCGTATGAATAGATTCAACGTGGTATCATGAAATCGTGACCCATATCCTGGGATTGGGACCACCATTCATGTTCAGCTCGTTTTGAGCACAGCACAAGCACAACTGGTATTACCTGTTGAAATCCCCTGTGATGAACACTGGCGCCTCGGTCTTGACAGCCTCAAATCGGGCGCGAGTGAGCAGCAGCGAGGCGGCCAGTCGCCGTTGATCGTCAGATTGATCGTCCAGATGTGTGTTGAGGAGAGTAAACATCTGTCTTCCGTCGATTGGGCCAATGATCTAGAAACGCGCGACGGTGCAGACGCGAAAGGAGCCAGTGCCTGGGAATTTGGACGGTTCAAAAGGTGTGTTTCTTGGTACATTCCGTCGTTATTTCCTATGAAATGTCACGGGGCAAAGCCTGCTGAAATACTTACGACAGCCAGAAGGAATCGTTTGAGAGTAGCTTCACCGCTTCTCTGAAACATGACAATCAAGTTGAGAGGATATAAGATAGATCATCTTCAGACGGGGAATCCTGCCTTACTTGCTGTAGAATATGGGACTAAATTCACCCGCAGCGACGCCATCGTCGCGACCCACACCTATCTTCAGAGCTTCTGATCAGATTCAAGGCGATTGCATCCACTGACTGAGCAAGCTACCCAGGCATAGTCATCGCCGAACAGCTGAGCCAGATCATTGACTTGTCTCACAAGGGCCTCTTGAAAACCTGCGATTCCAAGTCGACTTTGCGGGGGCGAAAACACTAATGTTCAGAAATACGAACCGGCAATGACAACGCCTTCCCCCAAAAGGTGTTCCACGACGCGCATGCGGCGTGTGCTCCAAGGCTGTTCCCTAGTGAATTGGAGAAATGAAGGCTGCACCAACGGGTCAGGGAGCGCATCTAAGGATTCCTGGACAGTTATATTATCTGGCTGAGAATCGAACCGTAGATTGTATGTTGAGATGCGCATAGTAGCTGCAGAGAGAAGCCACGGTAGAACAACGACGACAGTGATGACTAGTGACATGGCGGTTCAGCTGCTCCACGGGACCCCTTCTGCATTATTTATCCATCCCCAAGCTGCAGAGCTGGCCAGACGGAAAACTACGCTCGTGATGAACTGCATGTGGGCAAGAAGGAAAGACAATCTTCTTAGAAGCATGGGAAGAAGTCAGTGTGTGAAAGAGTAGACATCACAATGTAACTGGGGATCCTACAACACTGGATGGCGAGCGCATAACGAATTCTTAAATGCAGACTTGTACGCAGGACTAAAAGAATCACACCACAGGCGAGCAAGCTTGAAAAATCCGTTCGAAGGAAGGAGAAGCGTCCCTGATTAAATTGTGGTGAGGATCTCTTGTCCGACATGTCCACGATTGAGCTATTCGCAAGGGGACAATGACAAGAATTGCATGAGCCTGAATTTGTGCTGTACGCAGAGACGAAAGTTGACATTACAAATGCGAACTAAAGACCGGGGGTATATCGTTGACCGGAGTTCGGAAGAAACCAAAAAGCCAAAGGCAGTCAACCACGATGCAGGTCAACCTTGTATGTTACACATTACTTATCGGATCGTGGTCAACATCTGCGAAAACTGTTTTGATGTCGTAATTCAAGACACGGCGCCTCATTCCTCTTTAGATCCAGACGTCTGTGCATCAACTTCGGTTCCGAGTAATTGAGCAAGTCGATTGCGCTCCCTAAGAGAATCCAAGGCGTCCTCCGCAATGTCGATCAGCTGCAACAGAGCATCTGTATTCCAACCATCAAAAACGAAAGAGAGGTGCCAGTACCACCTTCCGTACTCACTCTCGATGCTCAGCGCCAACAGCCTCTACACGCAGACGTTAGCAACTGGTCTGGTAGAGCTGGTGATAGTCCGTCAGCACTCACATGTCGAGCTTCTGTATCGCGCAGGAGCTCCCCCTTGATCCGCTCACTGATCCGCTCCACGCCCGCAACGTCGTTCAACAACCTCACCAGACCGGGCGGGATGGGCTCATGCCACACGTTCGCCGGCGGTTCGATGAGGTACTTCACGTTCTCGTTGAACGTCCTCGCACGGCGCAACACCTCATGGGGAAGCGCCTCCAACCGTTCCGCCGTGCGCTGCTGCGAGTCGGAGAGCGCGCTGTCAATTGTCTGGGCACTAAGCGGTTGCTCCAGACTCAGGATGCGTTCGTCCGCGCGGCCATGAGCACGGTTCTGGTCGCGCTGAGAAGCTCGGGATGAGACCACGCGTTCTCGATATCGTCTGATGGCTTGGATCAACTTCGAAGAAAAGAATAAGTTCTTGTAGCGTGATGAGTATGCGTCCGTGATGACTAGAAGAAGAAGAGGCGGTGTGAGCCACAGCGAGGTGAAGCCCAAATAAAGGCACACTTGAAATCAGGATTGTCATCGTTCCAACACCTAACAATGCCCAGAATATGAAAATCGCACGTCCGGCTTGTGTTTTCGGGGTGTAATCCCCTGAAGGCAAATTTAAGGTGCAGGTTCATGATATGTGGCTGGTCCTTACCATAACCGATCGTCATGAAAGAGATAAAGCCTGATGGCAAGGGGTCAGGTCAGTGGAAAAACATACCGGCTGGGTAACAGAACATACAGAAGTACATGGCAACACCAAAAGTCCAACCTTCTGTGGCTGTGAAAATGGCAGATCCGGCCTAGGTACCAGAGGGTCAGATTTCGGCGCGAATAGAGTGATTCCTAGGCGTTTACCATCCAGAATATTAGGAACACAGTCCAAACGGAGACGAAGCGAAAGTAGAATGCTTTTCTCTCCGCCTCCTGCATACTCTCGCGCAACGAGTCGTACTGCTCCATGACCGTTCGGTTCTCGTGCAAATGACCGTCCAAAGTCTCGCTATCTGTCTCGCGTTTCGGCGTCCGCGCCGCGTGTGCGTAGGCCGTGAAAGAGGACTCGTTGACCGCAAACGCAAAGTTTGCTAGCATGACCACCATCCTGCCGAGCCGACGATGAGTGAGCGGAAGGTCGTTTGGTTCGGGGAGGGTCCCAGGCAGAGCATTGTTCGCGCCTTTTTCACTCTCAGACGCATCAGACTCGCGTCTCTTCTCGCGAGAGCGCTTCCCAGATGCTGATTTGCGAAAGTTGCGCGGGAGGAGATCACGTAGCGGAACGCCCGCTTCCAGGGCGGCCGCCTCCAAGTCAGGCCAAGTCAGCGCCTCCATGTTCAAATGCATCCCGTGCGGCTCATGCCAATGAATCCCGGATCCGCGAGACCTTGTCCTGAACAGGCTGGTGAAGGGGCATATTCGCTCTAGAAATTTAATGATGGACCAATGCTGGTGCTGCTTGAAATCAGTGTCTTGGACCCAAATGGGTTGATCGGCATTCCGCAGACGCCATTCGATGGCAGATACCCAGCGGTTGGCGACTCGTCGCTCCCACTGCATGGTCTGTCTCCGTTTCCGCGCGGCCTTGACCCGCATGCGATAGCCGACCTCCGTGCCCTCCAAAGCAGTTTCTCTGGTCAAGCCAACTATCAGGCCGAGATTGACGACACCAAAGACAGCGTAGATGCAGGTGAATACGCGTGCACCGGGAGAAATAGGTACGATATCGCCGAATCCTGATGTAAACCAGAGTGTTAAACGGTTAGATACTGCGGTATAGCGAAGTCAAGACGTACCGATAGTTTCAACAGTGACGACGGTGAAATAGAGGGCATTAAGAAAGGTTAGTTTGATGAGGTAGACTTGAATGAGTGCACCAAAGCCGATGTAGCAAAGAAGGACAATGACGCCAATCACCAAGGAACGTTGTTTCCTTGTGAGTCCGCTACCTGTTCAACCCTCCATCAATCAGCTCACAGTATTCTGCAAAATCTGAACGTTGAACAAACCGCTTTTTGCAAAATCGCGTGTTTTGAAGATGTCAAATAGCAAGGTGACGTTCACCAATGTAGAAACAGAAGTCGAGCAGACCGTCAACCAGAAAGCTTGACCGTAGGTGAACCCATCGTTAAAGCGATGTTTTACCCCGAAGGTGGTCACAATGATGATGTTAATGATGTCTGCCAAAGTGATTAACGGCCGCGTTTTGGTCCAGCAAACCTTTCCAACAAGGCTCACCGTGAATAGTTAGGAAAAAAACGCAACAAATCGTCATAAGTTGTATCCTCTTCTCCAGGAATCTTACAATCAAGCATAAATTCGCGATGATTGCGCATGCCATGCTGATTGCCAAGCCAGCGTCGAGGATGGGTGGGTTGGGCTTGATGTCGATGATGATGTTGTTTTCTGTCTTGATGTACCAATGTTCGGTGAGTCCCGGGATCTCGAGGAGAATCGAAAAAGGGATTACGATGCCAGACAGAATGGGCAGGTATCTATACTGTGGAAGGTAATCCTCTGAGTCTAGCTCAGCCGTCGGTGGGTTCAAGAATGCCTTAAACCTGTCCCACCACGACGTCAGCTTGACACCCTGAGCAGCCCCTGCCCGGAAGCTGGAAAGAGACGAAAAACGAGAGAAGCGACGTGCTGAGGGCCGTCGTCGTCGCCGCTGTTGGACGCGCGCGGGGTACTCTTCCTCCTCAAGGTCGCGAATGACCTCGTTCTCGTCGCGCTCATCGTCGATCGTCAGATACGGGGCATTCTCCTCGGCCTCGCCGTTCTCACCCCGGCGCGCGCTCTCTGCCCGGGCGCTGGCAGCAGCGCTGGGCTCGCCAGCACCCCGGCCCGTTGTTGCGTCATTGTCGCGCTCACGCTCTGCGCGCGCCTTCTCTGGGTCTGACTGCGACTGCCTCCCGGACAGGAAGAAGATTTGGCCTAATAGGGCTGGCAGCAACATGCAAGCCGGAGTGGAGCTAGTTGGAAAATCGTTGACGGTCTGGAGGCATCGATGTCTGGAAGCGTCGAACGTGGGTGGGCTTCACAGTTTTGGTTATGTTGGCACCAAGATAAGATAAGATAAAGGCATCCAAAAAAATCCACTGCATAGAACTCCACTGTCGACAACGATGTCCTCCTCTACGCTGGCCCTGCGGACATACCAGACCGAGCTCATAGAGCATGCAATGTCCGTCGGGGCGCTTAAATTTGGCTCCTTCACTTTAAAATCTGGCCGGTGAGTGCCACTCACCTACAATCCTCCCTCCCAAAAAAAAGAAAAAAAAAATCGAAGAGCATCCGTCCTTCCAGCCAGTCGCCTTACTTCTTCAACGCCGGCCTCCTCTCGACGGGCCCCATCCTTGCGGTGCTCTCTAATGCCTATGCATCTACGATCGCCGATGCGCTTTCCGCGTCCTCCTCCAACCCGCTTCCTCCCTTCGACGTGCTCTTTGGCCCTGCGTACAAGGGCATACCCTTCGCCGCGACGACGGCACTCGTCCTGCACACGGCGCACAACATCAACGTCGGATTCGCGTATGACCGGAAAGAGGTCAAGGACCACGGCGAAGGCGGGAACATGGTCGGCGTCCCCGTCTTAGGCAAGAAGGTCGTGATTCTCGATGATGTCATGACGTCCGGCAAGGCCATCCGGGGCGCCATCGATGTGGTTGTAGAGAACGGCGGTGAGGTCGTCGGCGTTGTTCAGGCACTGGACCGCCAGGAGGTGGGTCAGGACGGCGTAAGCTCGACCGTAAAAGAAGTCGAAGGCTTGGTCGGGGAAGGACGAGTCAAGTCGATATTGAAGATGAAGGATTTGATGCTTTGGCTGGAAAGGAGTGGCATGCAAAATGAACTTGACAGCATGCAAGAATACTGGAATCAGTATGGTCTCAAATAGATGTCAGGAGAATCTTGAACATTCCTAGGATTTTCATTCTTGTTATCTACTTTCATAACATTTGGTCTCGCCATCATCTCTACCTCTCCATCTAAAGCATGTACAAGCGAAAAACTAATTCAAATTCCCCAAGGGACAGATCCATGTCGGGGGCTTAGTGTATCAGAAAAGCAGAGCAGAACAGGCGCAAGCTCAGAGACGTGAGATGATATGCATGCGAATGAGAGTCAAGTCGTGCCATGAAGAATTGTCTGGGAGGAATTCATAGAAAAGCTCAGTATAACATGCCTTCCCCATCCGAATACGCCGTGCTGCTTCCGTATGCGGAACTGAGCTCGTGGTATCGTGCGATTTTGAGCCGCTGACTTGGAGGTATGACCTGTTCGTCCTGACCTTGAGGATGACCGCCATGAAGAACACCGACACGTTTCATCGCCAAAAGCTTTGGTCCAAAATGAAAACAGGCATGGTTCGCTAAAGGAAGTAGACTCACGTTGTGAGCGGCGTTCGAGTGATCGTAAACACCACCGAAGAAAGCTGTAGTTGCATCCTTGCCGATCATCTTGATGAGCAGATGCGCGCCACCCGGATGTTCCTCAATGAAGTCAGAAACATCGTGGATGAAACCAGATATGAGGATCAATGGTCGTTTCTGAGCTTGCTCCTGGACTACAAGGTACATGAGAATGAGGAACATAAAATCGAGGCGTACACCTACAGCTCTCCCAACTGATGACAGGAAGATCGTTGCTGTCGCTGGGCCAGGCCAGGTTGTCCTGTGTTGCCCTAAGCTTCTTGAGTTGCATCGTCAACTCTCCCTTGCGAACTTCGTTATCAGGGAAGACCTGTTGACTCTAGTCAGCACGGCTCCATTTCGGTAAAGTTAAGACTGTATTCTGACCTTCAAGTGGCTCGCCAGACCTATTTTCTGGCAGATCCAAATGAACCACTTGGTGGGATCATACTGATACCACTTGATAGCATTGCGGTAATCCATGGGGAACTGGTGATGGAAATTGTGGTAGCCTTCACCGATGGTGACCAGTGCAGTGATGACATGGTCGCGTGGTGTGTGCTTGTCATCGAAAGGCATTTCACCAAGCCAGTGCGCCAAAGAGTTGACACAGAACGTGGACTAGACGAAACAATAGGTTAGCTCTGTGATTCATAGAGGTATCAGCTTAGCATACATGATGCACAAAGAGCAATCTCAAGAGGGCCGCATATACAAAGCCACCCGCTGCGTCACCCCACAGCAGCCACGGAATAACGGTAGGAACGACGAAGCCCATGGTGAGGATGAGTTGAATGTAGTGACGGTGCTGCCATCTGACGATGGGATTCTTCGTCAAGTCGCTGACGTCCGCGACGCCAGGGCGACGACGCGGCTTGACCAACATCCAGCCAATGTGACTCCAATAAAAGCCCTTGTGCGCATTGTAGGGATCGAGCTCGGTGTCTGTGTATCTGTGGTGGGCACGGTGGCCCCTCGACCACCACTTGATGGATCCCTCAACAGCACCAGCACCCGCCATGGCAAGGACGTATTGCAAAGGCTTAGTCGCATTGTAAGAGCGATGCGCCCATAGGCGATGGTATCCAGCAGTGATGCCTGGGATAGCTGTCAGGCGCCAGAGAGAAAAATCGGGGCGAAACTGTTCACAAACCTAGTCCAGTGAAATAATAGTAGAAAATCGAGAACCAAAATGTTTCCCAACGGAGTTTCGTGAAGCATGCACCAATGAGGCCAACAAGAGGCGTGACGGTGAGAATGGCCAAGCTGAGCCAATTGGTTTCCTTGTGCCAGTTGGCCCAGGTGATGGGAGGGAGTTCCTTTTCGGTCTTCAAGGTGTGCTGGACATAGTTGTCGGGAATGTTGAGGTCAATGGGAGTGTCGTCGGCAACCTTCGGAGGGTTCTCCGCCGCGGCGGGAGGAAGTTGTGTCTTGCGCGACTGAACGGAAGACATGGGGAGAGGGGGAGAGGAAGAGAAGGGAGTTGGGAACCGTGGATGGGGAAAAAGAATTTTGTTTGGACAGGTATTTATTACAGCCCACTCATTTCTTTGGGGCGGGCCTGAGTTGGCGTCGTCCATCAATTCGTCCCAGCCTATTCCGCTCCCGCGCTTCTCCGGCCCCCATCGGCGTTCTGGGCCATCTGGGGAGTCGTTCTCGACGACCTTGTCGCCCTGCCAGGCCGCAGCCTCGTCCTTTCGCGTCGTCTGGTGAGCAAGACTGCGCCCCAACCAACACGTCGTGAAAGTCGTGTGGGTCACGTGGCCCTCGAATACTTTGGGGAGTCCTTTCTTAGTCTGCCGAAAGCGGAACTCAAGAGTCCAGAGGCAACAATCCTCTGAAGCACAGCCAATGCTCTGATTCGTCGTTGTGTAATGGTTGCACGCTCAGCCTCTCGCTGAAGCCCCTCAAAGACTCCTAGACCGTTCTGCCATTATTACTTATTTGCCGGAAATACTCAACTTCGGTCCAGAGACCAAGGTAAGTCGAAGTACTTGACGAATGACAAGAGTTAATTCAGAATCACATGAACCGTTCTAGATGCCATTGCAAATCAAGATGTGGCTGGGCCAAGCTATGCCTGCCTCCCCAAAGCCCGCGCGACATACAGCCCCACCATCTCTCGTGCGATGTTGATGCTTGACCATGACCGACTCGGGTGAACCCGATTCGTCAACAGGATGAAAAACGTGTCGCTTGCTGTCCGTAGCATACTCTAAGGCTAGGCCTCTCTGCGACAAGCAAAATAGACGTACGTCGATCGATCGCCATCGTGGTTCCAGTGAATCCTGTATGGCCCGCTGTCAACATGCTCTGCATCGGACCCGACCAGTAATACTGGTTCAGCTCGAAACCTAGTCCATGTTCGTTGCCAGGAAATGCCGTGTTGTAGTTGTGGAATATCATGTCGACTGTGGACGGCTCCATGATCTTTGCCCCGCCATACGTGCCATTATTCAAGATCATCTGTGTCCTCATTAACTTCCAAGCAATCGAGATCTCAATCAATATTCACCTGACAGAATATGGCCAAATCATATGCCGTAGAAAATATGCCTGCATGACCTGCTACACCTCTCAATGCCCACGAGTTCTCGTCATGAACCTGTAATGGAATCGGGCCGCGTGTCAAACCGAACGTCACTGTTCACCATGTACTCACTGTCCCCCAGACTGGCTGAGGCCGCTGAGGTTCTTGCGATCCCAGAACCTCGATCTGGTATTCCGTAGGGCTAGCCTCGCGAGGAGGTCTGGGGGTAGGTCTCGGTTATCTCTGTTGTACCAGGTATTATTCATTCCCAGCGGCCCAGTGAACTCGTCATGAATGAGTTGGTCAAGCGGAACACCAGTGATGGCTTCCAAGACGTATTGAAGATTCATGAAGTCTAGTAAAATATGTCATCGAACAGCCCTCCTAGGTAAAGTCTTTGACGCAACTCAAATCGGAATACAGGTATTTCCTTCCTGGAGGGTTAATCAGGGCTTGTTCAATGACAGCTTTTTTCCTCTCCTCATAGGTCGAATACCTGTATGAATTCCAGGAGGGTTGCATACCTCACTCCGACCTATAAAAAAAAGTCCAGCTCACCCGTTGAGGAGATCGGGCACAGGATCGGCATCAAATCCACTAGTGTGCGTCAGAAGCATCAGAATCGTCACATTAGCCTTCCCGTTTGCTTCAAATGTCGAGTCCTCAGCTTTCGTTCGCCGCGCTGGAGGCAACCGAGTCATTGCTCACTAGCGAAATCTGGCAAGTACGTTGCGACGCTAGCGTTCAGCGCAATGTTGCCCATCTCCAACTGTTGCAACGCGGCGACCGTCACGAACATTTTCGTCAAGGATGCCACTGGCAACGTTGCTTGCGTCTTCTGTGTACGGAATGGTCGAGCATCAGTGGCTTACTGTCGTAGATGGTGTCCTTCCTCGTCACAATCTGTTGCGCGACAGGCAACTCCTTCCCAGCTGCGTTCGCATATTTGAGCGCCTTGCCCACCGCAAAGTGGGACACGATGGTGTTCTATGTCCTATGCTTTGAAGGGAATGAGAACAACGGATGAGAAGAAAAAACCAGAGGTCAGTTACTCACATGACCGTTGCGCCCGGGTAAAGGGGGTTCACCTTGTTGAACGTGTACGAGCCGTAGTTGCTGGAGTGAGGTAGCCGGTGATGTTTTCTCGAGATCGAGCAGCGGCTGTGGAAGGAGGCCCACCGATTCCGGCGTTCCGTACTGCAGCACCGGAGCCACTGTTGAGGAGCCGACACTCGGTTTCCATGTGTCCGAACCGAAATAGAGCGTCGCCATTCACGCACCATCACCAGATCTCTTAGCGGCACAGCTTACCACGCACATACCAATGGCGCAAGCTAGGAGCAAACCCCTGCGCAGAAACAGTCGTTTCTCATAATCTAGAGAGCCTTGTGAATGAAGAAGAAGGGAAGAAGGCAAGGCAGATGTGCAGATTCTGCGTCCTATTATTAAAAGTCTTTGCAGAGGATTGTCATGCGTTGCCATTCATATGGCTATCGGATCTGAACAATCCTTCTGAACATTGTGATCATGTGTCCGCGCAGCATGTGGCCGGTGGTTGGTGTAATTATAAGGCTGCTGAGCACGCTCATTTGCATCCTCGATGAACATGTACTACTTTGTTGCACAGGATCAGCCAGCAAAACAGCCGCAGTACGGTTTGAGGTGTCAATCACAATTCGCCTCCAGATGCCCATATTATCCACCTTTATTTTATTTATGTAAATATGCAAGTAAATAATGTACACCGGCAATGCGTTAGGAACCAGTTAAAAATGCTACAAATGGCTGCCAAAACGGCGCATGTTGATGAAAGGATATCTCAAGATCTCCAGCTTCAGCTCTCCTGCTCCGCAAGGAGTCTCCTTGAGCACAGGTAGTTCACGTTCGAGGCGGACTTTACTGTCCTCGCCCCATCTCTCAATCGCCCATTGGCGCATAAAAATGCTGCACTGAACGAGAGATACACGGGGTCGCGTGAGCAAGCATTGCAAGAAGCAAATAAAAAAAAGAAGAAAAAAGCGCGTACTTGAGATAACGCTTGTGGGCATATTTTTATACAGCGATTCGTATTGGTTAGTTTGCAAGATGTAGTTGAGCATAGGTTAGCGGTGGGCAATAGCTCTGCCTCTGAATACGTCGAGTAGTGCTCCAAATTTGGCGTCTATCATAGATAGTAAGTAATGTCATTTCAATGTTGTTCGAAAGGCGAGTGTTCTCACCCATTCGACGCGGCCAAGGACCAGCCTTCCGAGCCATAGGCCGGCAGCTGCAAGCAGCGACGGAGGCGTCGCTACCAGACTAGGATCAAAGAGAGCGATTTCAATCAGGTACTTGGCAATCGTTCGGGCCCTTGTGTCGCAGTGGGGCTTGCTTCCTCGGCGTAAAAACGTCAGGGGACTAATATCTCATGTCCCATCCAATGTTTTTAGGGACATATCGTTCTGCTTTCTGCACCTCCTCAGCGGTGTATTGGCCATCAGATAAGAACGCGATTTCGGAGACGGAAGGAGAATAAGTTCTTCATATTTTGCAGCAATAAGGAAAGCCGTCATGCCAACGAGCTGCAGTTTCGATAGCGATATCGGGCGGAGGGAAAAAAACGGTCGAGAATGTTGATGAAAAGAAAGAGTGTCTCCTGTAAGAGATGGAATCGTGCATGGACCTGAAGGATCCAGTCGACGAGGATGCCACGCTTTTCCCAATCTAGTTCAGGTTGCATGTCCATATAATTAGCGTTGGGAAGGAGACTAAGCTATAGAAGGGTCAGTATGACGTCCCATTCCATATCCAAGATAAAAACCATGCCTCGATTTCCTTCAGGTATTGGCATATCTCAACAACATATTCGCTGACCATGAATGGGTCGTCCCAGTCCTCCGCGTCCAAGTCGTCCCATAGTTTCGCTCTCGGTTCTTCCTCCGCTTCAGTTCGTTGAAGCTCTATCGCAATATCATCAGCTTCAATTTGTGACAGGTCAAATTCCTCTTCCAGTGGCTGCTCCGTATGACGCCGCTTGATTGCGCGTTCATCTTCCGCCTCATCGGCGACACGTCGCGGAGGTTCGGGAGGTCGAGTGAATACAGGAGAGCGGGGTTTCAAAGGAGCAGGCGGTTCGCTATCTTTGGCGTTTATCTCCGGAATAGCTGTTAGTTCGGAGGCAGTGGGCACCGTGCTCGTCGGACGCAGTGCCCTCCGGGTGACGATGCCAGTCTTCACGGCTGCGTTTTCGCGAGCATTGGCCGTGCTGGTCTTCAGTGTTGGTTTAGTCTCTGGCTCTGCCACCTTGGCCTTCCCTTTCCCCTTTCCTTTCGCTGTGCTCGATGACGATTTGCCCTTGGCATTTTTATTCGCAACTAAGCCCGTCACTTCAACTAGGACGTCGCGTTTCCTCTTTCCTGCGGCATTCTCGGTCGTGACAGTCTTGGCCCTGGACGCCTGCGTCGGAGCAGTGACGCGAGAAACGACTTCCTTCTGAACGGTGGCAGCGGCGGCTTTGGATCGAGTGATCATTCTGGATGGGCGTGCATTGGCGTTTTCGTTAGCTTGCGTGGTGCTTCGCGTAGTCCGCGTCGTACGGCGGACCTGGGATCGAGGACGTTCAGTGAGTCGCGATGTCGAGATGGAGAAAAGGCTGTATCAAATAAAGCTTACCGGTACCGTAGGCATGACTTCTGGTTTCGAGACAGATGAAAAGAAAAATGAAAGAAGGAATAGTACAACGCAGACAGAGCTGATATTGACGGCTCGACAAGCCAGATTGTGGAAGAGAAACGAGCTCCAAAAATGGAGCAAGGAGTTGCCCGACAACAAAATAAGCATAAATAACCAAGACGCGCATGGCACGTGATGCCCCACCGCGTTTTCGTGACCGTGACACATTGTCAGTCTTCTGTGGCCAGGTCCGTTGTTAGCATTGTCCCACCCGGCCCATCCCCTTCAGCTACCGCTCTGGACGCCGGTCGGAAGACCTCCGCCTCGTCGCCTTTTAGAGACTCCAACGAAATTTCCAAATCCACGATGCTGCTGCCTATCCCCATTGGGAAGTCAATGTCTTTGCACGTCAATAGCAACTTGCTAGATGTTTGTCCTTGAACCATATGGAACGCAGGTATGAACCATACCCAGCCTATGAACAGCTGCGAAAGGATTGAGTAGGGTCCTCTCGACGACTTCACGATCACACACTTGGCCCATATATAGCTTCACGCGAGCTTCACGTGCAGCGTCAAGCACGATTCCTCTCTCTTTTGCTGCTTCTTGCGTGAAGTCACCGACAGAGGCAGTTTCCGAAGGTGGAAAACTTTCCGGTGTACTTTCCGGTTTGTTCGCTGACGTCCCTTCCTGTTCCAGTTCTTCCCTGATGTCGGCCCAGCTCTCGTCAGAGAGTGGCCTTATCGTGTAAGACTTGATCTTTCCATGCTGTGGTTGTATTTATTTTCTCG
Organism: Macrocybe gigantea; assembly: GCA_011319805.1. Taxonomy (NCBI): domain Eukaryota; kingdom Fungi; phylum Basidiomycota; class Agaricomycetes; order Agaricales; family Callistosporiaceae; genus Macrocybe; species Macrocybe gigantea. The sequence goes on from SJRY01000213.1 coordinate 65,366, forward strand.
CATATGCACTGCAAATAGGAGAACGGGACGTACAATTTCGTCCTCACTTTCAATCACGTCCTTCTCTCCAGAGGGGGCCATCCGCGCAAAACTTCGGACCATCTTTGATTTGTCCCACTTGCCGTCTTTGAAAAAATCCGCAAGCACCTCGTTTCCCATACGTTCCGAACCTGGTTTGCGCCTTCCCATATTTTTCGGGTCTCGTGTGTGTCTCTCCCACGCTTCCAACCGTTCGACTAATTCATCATCGTATCTTGCAAGCGATGCCCAGATAGGATTGCCGTTCGGCGGAGTGGAAATCCTAGTTCCTTTGCCTGTTTTCTCGATAACGTAGTTCGCTGCCCAGATGAGGTTCATCGTCGTAGCTGATGACTCCTTCATGCGAAGCTTTATTTCGCTCAGCCACACTCTGCTTAACCCCAACGTCTGCTCTTTCAGATGGATCAGCCCAAAAATTTGCCGGAGCCTCGTCTGCAAGAAGCAAGGCCCAGTAATAAAGCCATCGACGTTGACTAGGAATGCTGATACCGTCCTTTATTTTCTTGCCTGGAGACGGTGCCCTCATTCTGCGTGAAGTGAGCAAGTCCAGAACATTTTTCAGTGACTCTGCATAGGATGGGCTGGAGCTCGTTCGCTGCCCGGCCGACGCCATCGATTGGATGCCAACAGACTCGTCTGCCAACTCCGACGACTCGGTCTGCAAGACCGATGGCTGTCCGGGTCGATCTAAGTACCGCACTCCCGCCTCATCAATATCACCGGGCACGGCTTGCATTGCATCTTGGGCGCGTTTCTTAGCCCATTCTTTTTTGCTGTAGCTGCGTTTTAGTTGAGGAGGAACTGGAGCAGCGCCCAAAGTCAGGAGGTAAGCGCAAGCCATAGTCCCTGACCTTCCCTTCCCGGCTAATCATTCTTGTTATGTTATGTTGCAGTTGACATAGGAAACATCTTGACGGTACCTTTGCAATGAAGGACGGCTACGCGATTTGAGGTCCCTTCCAGCCAGACGTGCATTTCACGCGTCAGTAAGGGCATGATGGCGAGAGGTGGAGCGCTGCCCTAACCGTCAACATCGGTTGACCGCACCTAGTGGCAGTTTCCGACTCACTGGTGATCAGGATATGGGTACCGACTGACTCTTCCCTCGAAAAACTCGGCGTCATAGGAGTTTTCTAGAATGGGACAAAAATTGAAGATCCAGTAATTTTTGCCATGCCTATGGTCCAGAAACTTCTTGACATCTTCTCTGCGATTGCGATAGAGACCTTCCAGACCAGTGGCTGGGAATCCCATGATGATGATGTGGTCTGTCAAGTAGATGAGGTCTAACGTCGCGGTGAGCCAGTTCGTCGCAATATTGCCTTCTTTCCTGAACTTCACTGACCTAGTTCTAGATTCAGGTCTCTATCCTTGAACCGGGCTTTGTTCCCGGAGACAAGTCGTCGAATGTAATCCGTCATGGGGTATAAAACAATGCACTACTTCACAATTGGCGCAAGGCTTGACATCATCAGCACTGCATATTACCGGATTCAGGCATGTCAAGAAGCACGCGACCTGCACGTGAGAGAGCCGCGTCTGGCGACGTATAGGATCACGTCAAGAACTTTCAACGTCAAACCTCATGTCAGCCTCTACCTTGGCCATCGGAATAATTCGGAAATATTCAAATCCACCAACGCCGCTCCCTATCAACGGCATATACACGTACGTCCTCTCTCCAAAGGAGCCTAGACTCGGCGGCCAAGTCTTTACATGATGGCCCTTGACAGGCTCCCATCGCTTAGTGCGCGGTGCGTGGCCTTGCAATTTGTGGTAGTGTGACTCGACCACCTACCATTCCACAAAGCATTGCCTAGTTTCAATCCTGTGGAAAGCATTCCGTTGCAACAATCGAAAATGTGAACGCAATTTGACCACCGACCTATGAACGAAATTGACGATAACGTCGTACATGTCAAACCTGCAAGCCAATGCAGTCCAATGACGGGCAGATTTTTAATGCCACTACGACGCGCCCCTTATCCTGAGTTCCGCAAGCGGGGGCTGTCTTCGTTGCTGAGTGTCGGAAATGTAATACATTTTTCCCTTCTCTTGAACCTCTCTGAGAGTCTCCGCCGTAAATGCGGGAATTCCGCAGAGCAGCGTGTCCTCAAACCTTTAAATCTTCCGAACTTGGATACGGCATGGATGACGTTCTGTTTCAATAGTCGAGGAATTTCTTGTTGGGTTCAACCTTACGCCATTCCCCCTACTGTAATGATGCATTGTTCGACAGATATAGTCTTGCTTCGTCGCCTTCTCTACTTCCAGCGATCCATCACACCAGGCAAGTCATTCCTCCGGCTAATTAAAGGCGGCCACCTGCTTGAATCAATTATACGCCGAGCTTTCGACTGATGCATCAAAACAAAGTGGTAAGCAGTAGCCCATTTGGATGAGAAGCATGCGTGGATGTAGACACTGCCTTCGCACCCTCATTTTCGTAGACTCTATGGAGATATTCGGTTCCTCTCGGCAAGAACCACTCACATGTGGATAAAATTAATGCCAGACAGCCAAAAACACCCAGAGAACTAGGATGCTTCAGGACCCCGGCCGGAATGCCAAATTCGAGCTGGCCTAAGAGTGCCAAGACATCCGCGTTTGACTCGCGAGAGGCCACCACCACTAAACTCTTGCTGGAACTGGACCCATTCGCGTTGGTCCGATGGGCCATCCCCCGATTCACTGTGGGCACATGCATGTGTTGGAGTCAGAGATGCTGAGAACCATTCGACGTCGTCTCCACTCTAGATCGTAGTCATCAACAGTTGTAATAAACCCGGATGAAAAAAAAATGATGGATCCGCTTCACAGGACTCTGGCGCCTCCCTGAAGGGTTTATGAAGACTGCTCCTCCTTTCTTCTACCTTGGAGGCCTCAGTCGAACGCCAGGTGTCTTCCAGGTCGAGCCCGACCACGAACCCGGCGATCCGACCCAGTAGAGCATTCTCACCTGAAGACCCAGCTGGGAAGATGCTTTCCCTCGGCCTCAAAATCGTCTGGTTCTGCCTGTCTTTGACAGGTAAGAATGGAGCGTGTGGTTGCCAGAAGACCCGGCTGACATCTTTCTTCGCGGTAGGTCTTATCAGTTGTTGGGTGACCTTGCTAGCATTTGCGCGGGCGTGAAGACTTATTGGGCCCCCGTTCTTTACTGCATCGGCTGCACAATGCTGGAGGGCATATTCTGCTTGGGTGTGCTAGTGCTTGGTTCTGACACGCTTCTTGGTCACCGCCTTACACTGATTACGCAGGAATGATATGGGAGATGAATCCTTTCCGCATGCCTAAGTCGTTCTGTATTGGTTCGCCGCCCATCTCGTTTTGAATGCTCCTTCACTATGCTGACACGTTCTTTATTCTTAGCGCAAACGGTACTTATAGGGCTTGGAACCTTCATCATGACTGGGGTAGCCGCGGCTTTTTCAATGGGAACAAGTATCACCGTCTTGAAGCCGAAAACGTGGGGTGAGGACGGGCAAAGGTACGGCAAATTCGTCGCCTCATCAACCGTGCGGTAACATTGACATTTGTTCAAATGGCAGCACCCTAACATGGCGCCAGCTATGCCCTTCCTGTCATTGTCTTCCCCATTGTAGCGACAATCGTGCAGGTCGCTGTGGCGGCCAAATTTCATCCCGTAAGCCCTAGTGACGACTTGCATTGCGATTATCATGATCCCTTATGGTACGTCTTCGAGATCACATCCGATTTGTGAGTTCAAGTCTTCTCATTGAATTAGGATGCGATTTTTGTCATATGCCGGCATGCCCTTTATCCTAACGTTGCCATGCCTCTATTTGTCGGTGATGTCTATCATTCGCATCTGGAAGACGAACAAGCATATACAGCGATCGTTCAATCCGGACGAATACGATGTGGACAATCTGGACAATTTCACGCCGCTTCCCAGACGCCCGCGAGAAGCACACATTGCACGAGCTATCTCGACGCCATCTCCTTCGCTAGGTTTCCGTCCCGAAGTTCGGCGCGAGCCCATCAGCCCGACTCTAACGTCGAGGAAGTTCCATTTGCCTTTCTCTCCCCGTCGTCTACTTTAAGCGGCTTGCACAATCCCTCGAAGTTGTCAAGCTGTCGGAAGACGCCGCATCGGATGTGCTGGATTCACCCGTATCGTCATCTTTTCCTACCTTTGCGAATCCCGCTGGTGCTGGCACAGTGTCTGTCGATCCTGATGGCATCTCAGAACAAGACTACGTGACAAATCAGATGATGGAATGGCAGGAGACCTTAGAGGCTATGCATCAAAAAGGTGATGACGACAAGAGAGGGTCATATCAGTGGAACCAGGACCTCGATAACAAGTCCGACTACGCATACGCCAAAGAAATGGATCACAATGGCCAAGACGACTGGATTCTGAATTTTCTTCCCCTCGTACGTGGCTTTACGTGACGCAGTGAATCTCGGGATACTGAAGTGAGCTGAATACGATGCAGCAATTAGACGCCGAGCACGCCGTAGACCCCCACCGAGCCTTGCGCCGGCGATAGTTCGATTGATCGTATTCTCTGGGTAGGCTGCCTTAAGGTCTTCGTACTTGCGTTCTCATCGTTTCCTCTAGAGCTTTCGCATTGATCCAGACACTGGCTAGTCTTAGCACACTGGTGGATGTGATCAGGGACAGACCACCGATGCCGTTTGGAAGCAACATGTCGTCTATTGTTGGCTGCATGGGGTCCTTTGATCATATTCGGTAAGGTTTCGTTTGTCGACATCGGCGTGTGCCAGTGATTTGACCAATCGTTAGGTCATTGCTCGCAGTGCGGAGACGGACCTTTGTCGTTCTGGCTGTTGATGTCGGATTGGACCGCTACCACTCCGGCTTGTATTTGGTGTAGACTTTATCATATTGTACCATTAATGAACATTCGCTGGTATTTTCCACTTAGCAATACGATATGGGGCAGCCTGATGCATTGAAGTGCTCCGGATTGTTGAAATCCCGCATGATGTCTAATAAATGTGACCATAAAAATACAGGTATCAAGTCCTACATGATGACAGGTGCGACGTTCAGCTCGCTATGACCATAGAAAAAGCAAACGTAGAATTTAAGTGTTTAGAGACCCCGCCGTGACACGAAATTCTCCAGGTCTTGAGCGGTAGCTACCCCAAGGAACAAACTTGCGGTTGTCTGTCACTATGAGATGTCAATCGTTGGAGCGCGAACTAGTGAATAAAACATGTCCAGCTGACCCAAGGCAAAGATGTTTGCTTTCAGGAACTCTTCCAAGTCCGACAGAGGAGATAGGGGAGTGATGAGGGTGTATGGCTCTGATGACGACCTTGTAAATCTCGTCATATGTGCGCTAACCTTGTCATTCTGGGCAAACGTAGCTATCGGCTGCACAGCTGGGTTCAACAAAACCCACGGGATCGGCTCGACCAGCTTCCCACTTCTCCTTCAATTTCACAACGTCAATATAGCCCAATGGTCTTCGTCGTCGGTCCAGACACTGTCAAGTGGGCGTTAGAAGAACGTTGTTTGATGCAGGATGTAGCGAGCGAACGGTATGTGAGAGAAATCGCGCTCATATGCCATTTCGATAGCACGAGATATAGGTTCACCTAATGGAAGGCAAAAAGCAGGCGGCAATTGTAGATCCTGAAGGCACGAGATTCGTAAGCCGCATCTGGAAGATCCCAAGACAGTCTCACTTCCACCACGGCTCCACGATATTTATCGTCCGCAGGATTCCAAAAAGAATGCATTGAGGGCTGTGTAGCAGCTAGAGCAGTCATACGGAGAGACAGCCAGGTGATGGAAGTAAAGCCGCTTGATAGTCACTCCGTAGCAGGAGCATGTATGATTACGTAACGCTAATCTTAATTTGGGACGCGTCCTCGACGCGTTCTGACCGAAACGTCCATGGCTGCAATCGCCTTCTCCTCAGCCGCCCGAGCCTTTGCCCATACGACGTCTACAGGAGTCCTTAATCAACCGTATAGCGGCTGGAGAGGTGAGAGACAAGCTACAATGACCAACTCAGTGTCGTCCGACTCGGTCTGTAACAGATCATACACCGACCAGCTTCTGCTCTAAAGGAGCTTATCGAAAACTCTCTGGATGCTGGCGCAACTTCAATCCGTGTTACTGTGAAAGATGGAGGAATGAAACTTTTACAATACAAGACAATGGATGTGGCATCGGGTTGGTTCCTTCCGCGCCGTATATGTGTAAATATTCATCCGTTATACAGAAAGCAGACCTCCCAATCCTCGCAGAACGCTTCACGACCTCGAAAATATCTACCTACTCAGATTTATCGCATGTCAGAACTTACGGTTTCAGGGGGGAAGCTCTGGCATCCATTCACTGTCGTCACTTGACTGTCATAACAAAGACCAAATCGGACAGTTGTGCTTGGAAGTATGTTTCAAGGGGGAAATAGTGACACTTTGCTCATTACTGAATCAGGGCCTGTTATCTGGATGGCGTCCTGGTTGAACCCAAACCTGGCAGAGCGCAGATCCAAACTTTGCTGGTAATGACGGCACGACTGTCACAGTATCGTATTAAGCTGTGTCTCCTTTGACGCGTTTTGATGAACCCTTTTGTTCCAGATTGAAGACCTCTTCTATATACACTACACGACTCTCGGCTTTCCGGAGTGCTTCGAAGAATATGCACGTATTCTCGATGTGTTGACAAAGTACGCCGTCCATAATCCGAAAGTTGCCTTCGTCTGCAAAAAAGTAGAGTGAAAACCATCTAGTCTGGCTGAGAGCTGCTCATGTAATCGCAAGGCAGGATCGCTTCGCCCGACCTAACTACCCCAGCAGCATCTGAAGTGTCGCACACCATCCGCTTGCTTTATGGGCATTCTGTAACGAAGGAACTTCTCAATGCAACAGTATCTTCAACTAATCAGTCCTGTGACGGTGAAACGAGAAAAGATGATCCGGAATCTTGGACTGCGGAGGCGTACTTTACGAACGCCAATTATCAAGCCAAAAAGATGGTCTTCCTACTATTCATCAATCGTAACGCGCCTATCCAGATACCCAGCTCTCAGCTAACCAGGATTAGATCGCTTAGTGGAGTCGTCTCGAATGAAACGAGCTCTTGAAGCCGTTTATAAGGGATCCTGCCGAAGGCTGCATCGCTTTTATCTATCTGAGCTTGTCTATCTTTTGCTGTCGACCTTGCAGGCACTAACCTCCAAATAGCTTAGATATCGATCCCCAGATCCGTCGATGTTAATGTTCATCCTACTAAACGCGAAGTTCATTTCCTCAATGAAGAATCCATCATTGAGAAGGTTCTGATACGTTACATAGAACATTGGCCGCTCAAGTCGCTCCAAGCATTCGAGTATCAGGTCAGTGTTTGAAAGCCAAGAGATTATGTTTTCCTAACATGGTAATAATTATTTCAAAAGACACTTCTGACAGGTGGCATTGAGGAGGGTCAAACCCAACATTCCAGAAAGAGAAAGGGTAAGGAGAGGGATGGAATGAGGGATCGGAATCGTGAAGACCAAACCATAGAGCCGGTCCCCACTCCGAGTTGTAGGTTGCTCAATTCTTCTCTGGATGGTATGATTCGACGAAACGATAGTGTCCGAAGTTAAAAAGAAAGTCTTGTCTCAACACAAATTCGAACATCACTGAAGGACAGAACGTTGGATTCCATGTTTCCGGTCGTCAACCCTGCCCATGTAGATTTCTCTCAGGGAAGCAAACAGGACGGTTTAGCTCTTAATACGATCAGACCCGAGAAATCAAGGAATCAGAATGTTACCTGACATCTGTTCAAAGTTTACGCAGAACCTCATGAAAGGCAAACACAAACGTAAGTCCATGAATACTCCCTGCCAGCAAAACGCAAACTAAAAGACACGGTAGAGCTCGCAGAGGTTCTTGAGAATCATACCTTCGTCGGGATCGTCGATCTGCCCAGATCGCTCTCATTGATTCAGTTCTCCACGAATCTTTATCTAGTCATCATGGCGCCTTGGCGTGCGTATATATACTGCCCTGACGTTGTCGATGCTCTGATGATTTTCAAGCGAGGAACTGTTCTATCAACTGGGGGTTAGGCAATTTGGTGATATCAGCCGTTTTCAAACTTCAACCGCCGCCTCCGTTGCACACTTTGGTCGAAATCGCAGTGAATGCCGAACAGTCGATAGAAGACAGTCGACTTACGAAACCGCAGATTGTAGACGTATGTTGTTTTGGGTCCCGTCCTTTGACATTTCGTGAATAATTCTCTTCCAGCGCATTGTAGGCGTCCTTACGATGCGGCGGGAAATGCTCTCAGAGTATTTTTCGCTAGACATAACGGATTCGGTTTACTCGAGAGCATCCTCTATTGCTGCAGATTACACGCCAATTTGGACAACTTGCCTGGGTTTCTAATGCGACTTGGACCACAGGTGTGTTTGGCACACTAAGAGGAGGATGTCTTGTGTGAATTCTTCTGAATTTTGCTTTATAGGTAAATTGGACATCGGAAATGAATGTTTCGATCGTTCTTTCGGGAACTAGCTTATTTTTACACGCCTGGCACGGTCTTCGTCTCACCTGGGAAAAAGACGAAGACGAAGCTCAAGAAAAAGCTGAACGATGGCAGATACAGCATGTGCTCTTTCCAGCCTTTCGTCGATACCTGGCACCACCCAAATCGTTGCTTGACCGTGAGTTGTCCAGATAGCAAGTCTACCAGATCTCTACAAAGTCTTTGAACGATGTTAAAAGAGCGGAACATTTACACTCCCCTATGTTTTTGGCATGCTTTTTTTTATTATACCCGTTTCTTACTATTTTCCTTGTTACTATTGGAAAGATTATGTATACATAGCTGCAGAAGTATTACATTATGATACAATACCTGTACTTCTAGGTTCGAAAACAAATGCTGATGCCCAGAAAACAATGCTTATAATAATGGTACCCATGCCCGTTTGGAGTGTTGCGGTAAAGAGAAGGGGAATCGAATATGAATGCATCGGATTCAGAACAGAATCAGAATAGGTGTCCGAGTTGTCCGAAGAAGCGCCCAGTCCTTCAATACGGAAACATCCCTCATGAGGGGGTCTGTGAACTGTTTCAGACGCGGTGGATTTGGCGAGTATAGCAGCTACGCGTGCTTCGAGACGCTTCGGGAGTGGGGAATGAGAAACCCGAAGTCGAGCTTTTCTTCTCTTGGAAGAACGTCGTCAAGTCATGAAGATCCTTCACCAGCCCACCCAAATCTCGAGAAGGCTCCTGACTAATGCCAATGATTCGGCCTCGGGCTCGAAATCAATACGAGAAGGTCTTGTCGCCATAGAGCAAGTGTCGAACACTGCCATGACATTTGCTCGACATGATTCTGTTGAACGTCGGCTTTTGCTATTGACCATCCTGATTCTTCCGAACAAAGACAGTCGTGACAGAGTCTGCGTCTCTGTCTTTCAAGAGAGATCGTGCATTCATGCTCATTCGGAGAACATGCTTGGCAGATGGTCCGCCGGACATTGCCATTGGTTCTTCGAGGACTTCGAGAGCTTGAGTGCGAGATCTGTCTCCAGGAGCCGCAGGAGGGGCATAAGTAGTTCCGAACCCAGAAGATCGACTGGACTGCGGTCTCGCGGTGCTGGAAAAGCACTTGAGGATTTGCATCGACTGAATTTGCAGCCAGCGTTCACTGTTGAGAACAAGGCCAAGCAAAAGAGTTACTACATCGGCCCAATGGTCTGCACCATAATGTTCCCGAAGGCTGGCAACGGACTGTCGTAGGAAGTCGTCTCTTGTCGGAGTGATTTTTCACGAACGAATTCAGAATCTTCTGTATACTCGGCCGTTCCTCTCCTCGTAGCCAAATTCCCTATGTTTTCCGCGAATTGCTTGAGCGCGTCATCTGGTCCATCAGATGACATTGCTTGCAAGCACAAGGCAGGCCGTGTAGAGATCACGGACCCGTCCTCCACTGGATCAATGAGGCGATCATCCTGGAATCTAGATAACATTTGCAGACTTCATCGTTTGTGCTGATGTTGATGAAGAGCGCAGACCCTTCAGTAGAGCAGGTTGTAGGGATGCAGAGCCTTCCAATCCAGAGGGCTTGGACATGAGTAGTTCAATGGTTCGGAGGTCATCTAAGTTGAGTTTGGTGAGCAAGATTTCTAGCAGACTGAGTGCTGCGAAAACTCCTTCTCAACAGTGGTGCCTAACGACGCACACGCGCACCAGTAAAGCTGAGGTACCAACGACAGGTCTATGTCGGTGACGTTGTAAGAGAAGTGATGGTTAAAAGGATTTCGGTTGTGAAGGATTGAATGTTTTCGTCTGAAGCAGAGATGATGTTCGACAAACGACCTAGCAGTCCGCCAAGTCAGACTGCTTGACACGCGGCATAAGCGCTCTGAAAATTTGCAACGACCTGAATGCTATTCCTTCGGATAGCACAAGTAGTTCCCCAAATCAGCGTCAAAGATCCCCACCGATCCGCTAAAGAAGGGCAAAGTGGGCTCAGGCATTCAGAACCGTGAAGTGAACCATTTCATTTTGTGTCAGTTTCGTCAACAGGTTCATCTTCATCTTCCTTCCATACATCGTGATGCTTCTTCTTCACAATTTGGATACGACGTCCTTGAACGAAGTCTTGCCCGCGATGAACGCACGGTTCGGGAGTTCGTCGTACGCTGGCGCCAAGAACGCCAATAATTGTAAAAGCATTCGTCTCGCACGCTGCCGCACTAGGATACCCGATAGTCAAGGTGAGTGAAAGGGCATGAAGAAACGGGAAGGTGCAATTCATATCCCAGCACGGGGGATGACAGCGTCGCTCAAAAGAGCCAGGCGAATTGAGCAGATCCTAATGATAGCCGCGGTTCCTCTGCGAATAGCGCGTCCAGATCACCCACAACTCCAACTCTCTGGCTTCGGGAAAGGTCAATTTGTGCTCAATCGTCGGAAGCATTCTGTCGACTCTATGACGGAGCAAAGCTCTTCGAAAACCTGTGCCCGGGCGTCTGACATAGACAAGACCAATGTTAGCAGCGCAGCTAATGAAGATGGTGCTTCCAACTTTGTGAGATTGCTCGATCAGGAATCGAACTGTCGCATGTCCGTTGGCCACATGATCGGTCGACGAGTTTTGGACCATAGTGTCAGAATCTGCTCTGCATGAGATCTGCCATAGCGAAGGGTCAACGAGACGAGATGGTATAGTGCTGAAAAAGCTTCAGGCGTCCAGTCTGATCTGTCTTCAGGCATGATTCTATATTTGAGATCCATTGTTCCAGGCTTTGCAACATCAGTAGC
>SJRY01000214.1:0-20459 GCA_011319805.1 Macrocybe gigantea
GTCCAACAGGTGGATGTATTGCGTACTAGACGAAGGCCACAGAATTAAAAATTCGGACATGAATCTGGGCAACAAGTTGCAGACATTAGGGTCATTATTTCGACTGAGTCTGTTTTTCTTCTACACACGATACTTCTCTTTATTGACAGTTTCTTGATTAGTTTTGAGTGGTACACCTGTACAAAAACCTGGTGGAACTCTGGAGCCTCCTGCATTGGTTATATCCTTCGTATTCATGCAGGCCACTGAACATAGTTTCAAGGACTCGTTCGACCTCACTCGAGGCTCATACGAGCTGTCGTTCCTGAATTCTGCCAAGAAACTCTTTCCACAATCATGCTCCCCGTATGAAGTCGGTCGTGATGCAAGATGTCCCACCTTGAGAAGAATTGACCCCTTTCATTCGTTGACTGAGATGCAGCGATTCTGGACCTATTGCTTGCTCACAAGAATGGATGCACCTGACCTGAAGAAGATTTTCTCTGGCAAATTAAGAATGAATCCCTTGATGAGGACCTTCCTGCTGACCTTCGCATCCACGGGAGGTCCTATTGAATTTTGATAACCAGTCGCACATTGAGCAATTCCGAGGAAATACAGGCAAAGCATTGCGTTTGTCCGCTTTTCGCACACACAACGTTATTCTCATCTAATTCGTCCTACTCAGAATGGAAAAAGTTGATGAATCTCCTCTTCAGTTGTGCAAAGTTTGCGACCAGTAAGTCGATCACAAATCCCCTTCCACGAGCATTTCTGAAAATTTTAAAGCCTGTACACTCTCCCCAATGCGGAGCCTGAGCCATATGACGTCGCTGAGCATGTAATCACGGCATCTTCTAAGCTGATCGCCACGACAAAATCACCAACATCCTTCCAAAGGCGAAAAAGTGCTTATATTTTCCATAAGTCAAACCTTCTAGAGGAGAGAAACATCACTTAACACTTCTGTCTGTCCCTAGCAATTTACAAAGTGTGTAGTGCTTTAACTTTAGCGTACGATCGAAGCCAATCATCCATCTTCCTGTCAGCATGCTAGATATCCTGGAGGACTTCTTGACCTTGAGGTCGATATCTTATGCACGTCTGGATGGCCAAACACCACGGGCTCGACGAGCCCTGGATATAAGACTAGTAAGGAGCTATCCCAGTGTTTCTAGATTGACTCCGATTGTTGACACACTTCCACATCTAGTTTCAACAAGAATTCTCCCGTGAGTCGACATCACGACTGATTGCCAAGGCATATTTACAAAGCGATTGATCCAGCGTACAAAGTCTACTTGGTTTCCACGAAGGCCGGAGGTCTAGGCAAGTACCCAGAATGCTTCACCGAGATGACATCACCAACAGGTCTCCACAGGGATTAATCTTACCAAAGCTACCGCTGTCATCATGTGCGAGCCAGATTGGAACCACAGAATGAGCTTCAAGCAATCGCAAGAGCACACCGCATTGGTCAAACGAAGGTTGTCAAGGTATGCAAGACCAGAATATCACCTGAGGTGAAGGAATAATGGTGATTCACAGGTCTACCATTTGATCTGCCAAGGAAGTGTCGAGGACCAAATGCTCGATCGATTGTGCAGGAAACTCTTCTTGTCCGTCAAGATCATGGGCTCCGACAATCCGGACACATCGCAAAACATGACCATGGGCCAAATGAGCTAGTCAATATCCTGAGGATGGGAAGCAGTGTCTTATCTGAATCGTGCCCTGGAAGGAATATCGAAGAGTTCGCAAAGGCGAGCATGGAAGAGATCCTCGAGAATTCTCGGTCTCTGGAGGGAGCCCGAGCTCCGGGACAGGCTCTCAAATCGCAGGCTCAGTGCCGCCCCACACCTCCTGTCCACTCGTACCACAGTCAAATGCAGGCATCGGCACCATGAAGAGCGGAGCCTGTGCTGAAGGAGGAGATACAGGAGGACCTGCGGCTGTGGGGCAGGGATCCTTGGAGGCAGTGAGGGGTGACGGTGGTGTGTCCCCTGAATCGTCATCTGAGGGTGTGGTGGGCTCAGTGGCTTCACGAACAGGCATGACAATGGCAGGGATGGGGTGATCCATGACGACTGTGGGTGGTAATGCCTCGCGCTCCTGCGGTGCAGGTCGTTTGGCAGTCTCGGTGCCGCGTGTGCAGCATTGCGTTCTACAGCGTCTTTGAATGGTTGCGGGACATGTTGGTTGGGTGTGATGCTGAGGTCCTCCACGGGCTCGTCATGGATCGGTATATAAAAGTAGGACGTGCCTGCACCCGCACCGGCAAGGCCTGGAGGTGGGGTGTGCGCTCGGGGTCGGAATCTCTCGGCTTGGGGCTGAGCACAAATGCAATGAATTGAAGAGGAGCCGTGAAGGTTGATAATCAGCGAGGCATCACTTCATTTGGCCGAACACTAGGGCCTAACATAACACCCACGCCTCGTTGTTTTCACGCTGCACCTCAGATTGATAGCAGATTCCGAGCTCGGCCATAACATGGTATTTTGGCATCACGCTCTGCATTGTTTCCGTGTTCATGACATAGACCACGAGCCTGGAGAATAGCAAGAGTATGCAGTCGACAGGACTTTGTTCGTGGTTCAAGTAAAACGTTCATTCAGAGGCGCATCACAGCCACACCGAAGCAGAAAATCCAATTCCCTTGGCCTCCTCAGTCTCGCCTCCGAGTTGCAGTTCCAATTGTACTCTCCTATTCATGCAGTCCTTCTCGAGATCCGTATGATGTCATCCAAAAACTCGCCACTGCCGTTCAACCTCCTGAAATACCACCAGCCGAAATTCCATATAGCCGACGTTGCGCGGGGGGCTTGGACAACGTACCACCTTTGAGTGAGCAGTCGAAATGGTGGGCATCATCTTTCATCTCGCTTCGTCACGTTTAGAGTCTAGCAGCTAATCACCCAATTCATTGCCCTTCCCTGGCACAATCGCCTGATTCTGTGTCCTGGTTTGCAGCACCTCGCGGCATACTGCCCGCCAGAGTCGCATATAACTGCCTTCCCATGGTCCAGATGTACTGCCGTGCTTGTCGCGCTCTTCATCGGCTGCAAGGGTGACCTGTACGTCCTGCTAAGTCAGTAGGTGTGTTGCTTCTATCGAGGCGCGAGACCGGTCTTGTTTGCTTACCGCTTGAGGCTCGATGCGCATCCTGACCAGGTGCTCTGCGATGCTGAGGAGCTACACTGGGGTCACTTCGTTGCCTGGAGGAAAGGTCGATCCGGAGGACGCGACGCCCGAGGACACAGCGGTGAGCCTGTGTTGCGGTGCACCTGCGTTTCCATAACCTTCAGCTGACAAGTTGTCTTGACCGCGTCCAGCGCCGCGAAGCCTTCGAGGAGGTGCACAGCAGAGCTTTTCTTATGTGTCTACAGAAGCTTAAGGATATGAATGTAGCAGTAACTTGCGTTGCATGTCTGATTGATATTTTAGGCAATTGATTTTCAGTAAATATCTAACAGAACCATACGATAACCTCCGATTTTTTATCTTTAACTCTACAGAATGTCCAGACCATTGTCAATGACTGTCACACTGGCAGCACTAGCAGGAGAACAATTCAGCGCATTGGATCGAATAACACCAGAGGCACTCACGGCAGTGTTATTCTTTGCCCGTCGTCCGACTGGATGGTAAACACCTGGGTTCCCTAGGAGTTTGTTTGATCAAATCAGTGATGTTCTATGATGTGCTTTGGGGATGATCACATCGTGTAGTTGTGATGACAGGACAACACGCCGTAATGGATTTTAGAGTTTGAGCTCCAGTAAAAGACTCGTGTGCCGATCCAGTTCTTTTCCATTGGTACTGAGAGAGTGTGTGAGGGGCAGGTGTGCTAGGAAGAGGACTGGGATGTGCACCAGTACAAAAGCAAAGAGGGTCAAAATGATGCAAGAACTTATGGGCAATGATGCGGTGCATTATATAGGGAGATGGGAGCAGAATAAGTGCCGTCAGTACCAGAAGGGTGAATGCATGCTGCTTTGAGGATTATGTAAAAATTTGGGGTGCTGAGGGTGAGATAGGTTCTTGTGATGGCCAGACAACCCAGCATTGAGCATGGCCTGAAGGTCGACACATAGCGGTCCTAAAAGGACCAGCGCTGACTGATTTCGATGCCTGGATCCCGCCAGAAGGACATCTATCATTTGGGTCTTTTCTTTTTTCTGCCTTCATGCTGCAATCAATGTTCTTCTAATGCAGGCAATGCGATTAATGTGAAGTGAGAATGAAAGGGTCAAACAAAAAACATGCGCGTCTATGTCGTTGTCTCATTTGCACCCTTGAAATGGACAGGGCATCCTTCCATTACCTGCTTAAAGTCCCTACCAATCCGTATCAAACCGTGTTAATCTAAGTATGGAGATCACATCCACATGAATGTTTCTCGTTGACCTCTCGCTTCGCACCGCAGGCGAAGAGGCCACCCCTTTTCTCACTAACGCCACACTTTGACAAACACTCACTTTCGCACAGCAGACAATAAAAGATTATAAACTTGTCATTTCCGAAGTCCAAAATGCAAGAACAAAAGCAGCTATGGTAAAGCGAATATTGTACTGTAGTACGCAATGGCAAACACGGCAGATGGCAGATATGGCGTCGCGTTCGCTGGTAAAAGGAAAAAGACGTTACAAGGAATAATGTACAAGAATAATGTTTACAAATTATGTACAGCGCTAAGCCCATTCCAATGGGAATGATGCCCTAAAAAAGAAAGAGACACGAAGCAGTACAGACCCGGAAAAGACCCAGATATGCGTTATGAGGTGTTACTGGTACAAGGGATAGTGCTGGACTCGATTAACTGATTGCGATGTCGACTTTTATTTTTGTGGAGGAATGGATGATCGAAAGCGTGTCGTGGTGTAGAGGGACAAGGACGCAATGATGATGATGACGTGAAAGAGACGTAAGGGGTAATCATTGTCAGCCATGAGGGGGTATGATTGAAATGCGGAATCCAGGCGATAATAATATGCATTGATGAAGTTGGCAAGCAAAGCGAGTATGACATCGAAAGCAACAGATCAGACAATGATAAATGACGAAATATGATCATGTGCGTGTTGATGCTGGGAAGAGGAAGAGGCGCTTGAGCGGCTCTTCAACGAGAACCTCCACCTCAACCTCAGTTTCGACGCCATCGACGGTGCGCTTTTCTCTGCATATTTCCTTTCTAAGAGGGAGACGCATGACTGGGTATGTCTTTACGTCAACATTATCATAGGACCATGATCGCGCTTTGAAAGAAAAACAATTAGTCTGAAAGAAGAGGGGTGGGTTGAACGGTGACGCTTACTTTCGACCGACAGTCGCTTGATCGTGTACAGCAATGATGAGGTGCTTTCTGACCTTTGGGCTTGGCAGTCCTCATCGCTGCTGCTGTTGCTGGGGTTGTCAAGAGATAGGGGGATCCGGACGCTGCTTCTCCGGCAGCTGGATGGTCCGGACCATGCACTGGACAATGACGAGCTCGAGCCACTGCGGATCTTCATCTTGACATCAGGCACGAGAAGCTTGCCCTCAGCGCCAGGCTGGACGAGAGGTCGGTCTCGCACAGTACTGGGGGTGGGCGGAGAGACGAGGCGATGCACGCTGAAACGAGATGGCGGGGAGCCGTAACATGAAACCCGTGATTCGGATCGACGGAAAAAATTTCGGAAAACTTTGCGATTAGCTCCTCGGTGTCATTGGGACAAGAGGATGAGAGGCAGCGAGGAGTGGCTGTGGATGATTTGAACGTAGACTGCACAACCTTGGAGCGGTGTGAGCGCACAACAAAGGACCTGTAAGACTTGGTCTCCTCGGAGCTCTGCCATGGGGATGTGAGACTATAAATGGTCGATCGCCACGTGTTGCTTCCATCCGTCCAACCTGGGACAGGTTTAGGAGGCTCCGAGATGATGTGACCATTGGTGTTTCGCTGCTGAGGTTTCGGGCACATCTCAGCATGCGGCGTGCGGCCATCATGATGCCACTACTGTAGTCGAATAGCGACGGCTCATCTACCTTGGTGGCAGCACTGTCGGCGATAGGAGCGGGGGGCGGGAGAGGCGGGAAGTTGTAGATGGTGGCAAGGGTGGCCAAAGAGCGAGCCATGATTGTATCGGACTCGGGCTCGGTGGTCACGTTGGAAGCGGTGGTGGAGGTGGTATTGGAGGAAGAGACGGATGATGCAGAGGGTTTGGCGAGGAGAGGATGCTGCACAAATGGCGCAGACTGGCGGTCAGGATTGTAGTCATGAGGGATATTGCCGTGCAGGCTGTTGATGTCAGCCATCTGGCATTTGTCGGAGCAGTAGAGCGGGGTAGGGCCTTGGTTGATGACGGTCTTCATTTTGACTGGAATGCGCTTTGAAGCAGGTACTTGTTTGACATGACCTGTGCCTACCAGCAGGCCAGAGGGGCGTTGCTTCTGTCTTCGCGTGGACTGCAGGGACGAAAGGGGAGGACCAGTATCGTTCGAGTATACAGGGACTTGGATTCGTTTTGGCTGTATCTGCCTGTCGCAAACAGGACACCAGGAAGTATCGGAGTCCATTGGGAGGGTGGTTGTTCAGAGGGAAGCACGGGGTACGGGGTTTGTTTGCTGGTTATATACATTGATCATTCCCCCGTCCCGGTCGTCCCGGCCCTATTCCTTAATGAGCCACTGCGAGAACGAACAGTGAAAGAAAGGAAGGATAATCCGTTCGCTCTACGTGCAACTAGCCATACCCAACGTAGCCATCGTTGTCCGATACATATATGGTGTTGTTGCTGCCATACGCGGCGTTCGAGGGCGCAGAGGACACGGGGGTGATGGAGAAGAGGTTGGAGGCCCAGGCAGTGCTGTCGAGATTGTTGGGAGCGATGGGAGGGATGAGCTGAGCGATGATGGAGTTGAGAGAAAGAGTGAGCCTGAGGATGCCACTGAACGAGGACATGAGCGGTTCGTTGGCAACTGAGTCCGCTGCAGCTGCAAGAATGAGCGGGGAAGGATGGAAGCGAGAACGAATAGATGGACACACCAAAGGCCTTGAAAGTCATACATTCTCATCTGACTACACCAGAAAAGTCGGCCACACTGCACCCATTCGCCCCTGGCTGCACCAGAAGCCAGCTGCACTGCACTTCAGTCTCGATTTCATCTACACCCACCTCGCCACACTCCTTTTCCATGTGCACGCTCTAGATTTTATTCGTCGCCTGCCAATGTGCGTATCGGCGGCCTCGCCACTCTCCTCTTTGCCCATGTCTGACTCATCAGTCTCCTCTTCACATCGCTCATATGTCACACTTGTCATCTCTTCATTGTCGTCTCTATAGGGTGCTATTGATCTAGCAGATGCCCCATAAAGAACGCCCCGATGATTAGGAGCGAACAAGTTTTCCTTTGACTCCCACTCGTGAACTCAAGCTTTTCTTTTCGTAAAATTCTATCTATGACATCTACATTCTCATTCTCATGGCTGGCAATGCACCTGCTGAAACTGAACATAGCTCTCTATACAGCCTCAGATATCCATATTGTAAGCATCAAACATCATGACAATTGCGATGCTCATCGCGAGCAAAAGCCACAACCCGTCTTCTCCGCCGTCCCTGAAAGCCCTCTCGCTCCTGCGCTCGTGGCTGTTGGGACCCTACCCTCCGACGAACCCGTCCGACCTGCGGCTCGACTTTAACCTCAAGGTCATCGAGCACCTGCCGACCATTGACCAGCTCAAGAGGATCCAATCGTACTCCTCCACGCCCTCCGTCGCTGCACTCCAAGCTGCCCAAACCCAAACCGAGAGCACGACGCAGGACACAGCGCCCCGTCCGGTGCAGACCGCGCTGCGCTCGAGAACCCGTCGACGCTCGCCATGCTTGTGGCACAGAACCCGAGTGCGATCAGGTGGCCTATGGTCGTGGACTGGCTCGGCAGCCGCGTCAGTGTCGGCGACGTCGATGGCGTGCGCGGTATGCTGGAGAGCCTCCGTCGGAGGCATGACGAGGTCGCTGATGAGGATCGTGTCGACCAGCCAAAGGGGTGGTTTACGTGACTGTAAAAAATGTTTTCGTGTATGAATAATACGCAGTGCAAATGTCGATACACGATCTCACAAGACGTGCATTAGATGTGATACTATTACGTGCGATCGATACAATAGAATGATGGTACAGCAGCGTCCCAGTCATCAGGCAAAGTAAGGCATCGTGTTCTGCAGAAACAACTGAGATGAACAATCAATTCATCATAGGAAAAATTGCACCCACCATCTTGCGCATCTGCATCCCCTTATCCCTCTCATTCTCCTCCGCCCACGTCAAACACAATAAACCGCCTTGCCACACCACCAGACCCTTTCGACTAGCCCATGGAACCGAGTGCCACCTCTGCCCTCCCCGGCAGCTCACCGCTCCGTTCCAGCTCTGCAGCTCCTTCCGCATGCCGTTCTCCTTCTCCCCCGAGCTCGCCCCCGTCCTTGTCCCCGATGACCAATATCGACGCCAGGTTACCGCACTGATAGCAGTAATTTGGCGCGCTCCAGACGGTCACGAGCTGCTCGTCGAACATGTACTTGTACCCCTCTTGCACAAGCTGGTGCGCCCTTGCCACCATGGACAGGTCGTTGATGTGGTTGAATTGGAGTGTGTGTGCACGTGTGTGAGATGAGACAGTGGTAGGGGCTCTGCCAGCTCACCTCCTGCATCACGCTTCCACCAAACAGCCAGCCGGCACCGCGAGGACTCACGGCCCAGTTGTCCACCTCGTCCGGATCGCTCCACATCAGGTTTGTGAGCCGAGAAGCCGCCCGTCAACCGACGAGTGTACGAGAATTAACAAGGGGAAGCTGGGTGAGCATGCGCACCGCAGAATGCGCCCTCATGTGGGATCTCCTATGCGCGGGAGAGGACGCGTATCTGGTCTAGCATGCGTATGTCCGGCAAGAGGCCGCCGTGCACGCAGAGTATCGTGCCGTCAATGATCTAGGAAAAGGACTGTGGGTTGAAAAAAAAGAGGACGTGCAGGAAGGGACGGGGGCCAGACGCACCGCGGCGAGGTTTAGATGGTCGAACACGCTGCAGCAAGCTTTCCAAACAGCCGCAGAGCCGTATTTCTGTTGGCATTCGTCTGGAGATGGGGAATGAAGACAATGACGCGAGGAGACATTTGGTGAGAGCTTGCCGTAAAATCTGTACACTTGCGTGATCTGTTGACTCTCGTGGTTTCTGCGGAGCAGGCTGACTTTGTCTGGGTATCTGTTTGATCGGAGTGGTAAAAATGAAGAAGGTGCAAGGTGGGGTGTCGAACCTGGCTTTTAGGGCGAGGAGAAGTGACAAGGTTTCGAGGCTGTAATGCCCTCTGTCCACAAAGTCACCCTTATCACAAGCAGTTCCAGACCAAACCACTCATAACGTCAAAAAAAGGAGGAAAAATGCATTCTAAAGATGTAGCTCATCTCAGGGACCATGCCGCCCTTTCTGAGAAGCTCGAGGAGGTCCCAGAACTGGCCGTGAATGTCCCCGCACATGGTGACGGGGCTCGAGACGGGCTGGATGTTGGACTCTTTGATGAGGATCGCGCGTACGAGCTCGCAGAGCGTCTCCATGTCGTGCTCTGGGAGGTACTTGCAAGTGAGCAGTTGTGATATCCATTTGTCGGGATCAGAGCTGCGCATGAGAACAGTTGCTGTAAATGTGTTTGGTTGGTAGCCTGTTTTTGCTCTCTTATCTTATGTAATACACACGTCACAGAGTGGACCTGCTTCGACTGCGAGTGGCACAGCTGGCACACAATTCCTTTTTCGATGCGGCGTGCCAACAAGAGGCCATTTGCAGGCTTCAACCGCGCCTCATGGCTTTCGTCATGCTTGCTGCTGATAGCCGTGTTGGCGGTCCTCCCTGGAGCTGTAGCGTTGCACGAAGCAGATGTGGGCACCGTTGATTGGCACAAACGCCTGGTGGGCGTGCCGCTGGTTGGCGGAAGGAGTCTGGCGCCCAGCTTCAGCATCGTGGATGGTGTCGGAAAGAACGAGAGCTCGAGTGACGGAGCAGCTGGGAAGAGGCTTTTGGTTTTTATGGCGACTGGGAACAACGTGTTGGCGGCTGTTGATCCTGTGGATGGAAGCGTCGGTGCGTTTCTCAGTTCTGCCTCGCAAGACGACACTGCATTGTTTTCATAGCTTGGAGATACGTATACGAGCCTGAAGATGGATAGCTGGATATTACAAGGATGATAATCATAACAGTTGCATCTTTCCCAGCCCTACCAAGGATTTCCTGATGTCTGGACTATGTCTGCAGTTATTGCATCGCTTTCGGGCCCTGGAGGTTCTACTCTCCACGCATTTGAAGCCGCCACCGGTCATCTGGTTTTGGAGAAGCAGTTGCATTCGCCATCGGAGGGTCACCTCTCTGAACCGCATCATCTGGGCAAATTCGTTGTGTTCGAGCGACAGCACGGCTCGGGCCTTCCCCACCTCTACGTCCTCACCAACAGCCATATGATTCGCAAGATTGACACGAATATGGCGGAAACGCTTTGGGAGTGGTCATCACCCGACCAGACATACATGTTCGCCTGAAATGATGTGTTTGTTTTTTTTTGCAGGCGACTGATGAGCTGCATTTTACAAAGATTGTTGACCATATACTCCAAGCTTGTCGCTACTCCTTCGCAATTTACGCCATCGGTGTATCCAAGTCCTTCGCCTCTTTCACTTTGCATGTCATGTCACTCTCCCCGTCGTCCGGGGAGGTCCTGGCTTCGACCGAAGTTCCGTCGAGCATCAAAGAGGCCGTGACGCAGTTCCTGGTCCTGCAGTCCAATGATGTCATTCGCCTTGTGTGGCTAGACCAAGGGACCACGATCGCTTCTGTTCCGCTGACGCCTTCGCTCTCTGGACCGTCACGTAAGCCTGTTGCCATGAAAGGAAAGGGCTACAGCAATGTTGTGGACCTCGGCCCTGTCGTTGGGGAGCAACTGGGATACTTTGTTGCGATGAAGCCGGACGGCGTGGCGAGAGTGGTGAGACTGGCCGATGGTGCTGGTGCGAGTGAGCTGGACCCGGGGCTGAAAGGCATATGGGAGTTTGGGAAGAGCAAGGAGGCGGGTGAGGACGACTTTTCTGATTCTGTTTTTACCGGTGCTGTCGCTGAGAACGGCAGGCTAGTTCTGGCCAGGATGTATTGGTCTCATTCGTCTAGGGTAAGTCGACCCAGAGGATTTGCGTTGATTTTTGATTCCGCAGAAGGCCAAGATGGAAGTCTATTCGCCTACCTTTGGAGAAGCAAAGTCACTCACCTGGACACTTGCGTTTGGGTTCGACACGCTCTCTCATGGTATAATCGGCCATCGACCTTTCTTTGTTCATCGACTGCACGAACTGAACTCTCTCGGATCAGGTAGCCCTGGAAGCTACATTTGCGTCTTCGGCGATCTTACCGCACGAGTGCTCGTCACGTCCAGCACCGGTTCTCTTCAGCTCTGGCAGGGTGAGGAGTTGAAGTGGACGAGGGAAGAGTCGTTTGCTGCGGTCCTCCTCGCCAAGTTCGTAGAGCTTCCCGAGGAGAAGGACGGAATGGGCGTTGATCGTGCGAAGGAGACCTTTGTGAACAGGATCACCAGGCAGATTGGGGACCCAAAGGTCTGTGACCACTTGATTTTTCTCGACATCCCCTTTTTGTTGATCTGGGGGGTTCATGCAGGACTTTCCGAAATACGTGCTGCACTTTATCAAGTGGTTCTTTACAGGTTCCTATGACACGCCGGTGACCGTTTCGTCTGCCACGGCGGCGGGCAGGCAGCATCTTGCCCGAGACACCTTTGGATTCCGGCAAGTCGTTGTCGCCGCTACAGGTTTCGGCAAGATTTTTGGCATCGATTCGAGCAACGGGCGGATTTTGTGGAGTAGGGTGATGGGGCTTGGATGGGCCGAGGCAGTCGGGGGACGGCTTCATCCCGTGAAAATGTTTGTCGTGAAGAGCGTTGGCGATAATGGTGATGGCGAGGCTGATGTGGGTGATGTTGTTGCGGGAGGCCCGGAGGTAGCGGTCGTTGTTCAGAGGACGGCAGAGAATGTAAGCACTTTCTCTTAGGTTTCCTGATGGCGGATATTTTGATGCATCACAGGGTTTGGTTGACACCGTGATATTCCACGTCGACGCTCTGAATGGCAGACGTCAAACACGCTGCGAAATCCAACGATGACGGACGTAGCATCCTGGAAGGCGTCGACGTCATCTCAGGCCCATTAATAGATTCTCACCTTCTGCAAACAGAGTCGCGCAAGATCGTGGTGCTGCTCAATGAATATCTCCAGGTCTGTCTGTACCCGGACACCCCAGAAACTCAGGCTGCCTTCAAGAAACTCGCACCCAAGCTGCACGTGCTGCTTTGTGCAAGCGTAGGTGATGATGCTCAAGCGTCTGACGCATCTGCAGCTCTGCCTCCTCGTCGAGGGCTGATGGGCCACCAATTCGCGCTGGACCCGGCGCTGAGCGACCGGCATGTCGCGTATTCGATGTGGACGTTCTTGCTGCCGGAGGACGAGGATGTCATGGCGCTTATTCCACCAGCGGGCAGGGGCAAGCCCATCGCGAGTTTTGGCAAGGTCCTTGGGAATGGGACGATGCTGTACAAGTATCTGAACGAGAGGCTGGTTGTGCTGCTGACCAAGCCTGTGTCGATTCCGGGAGCTGCAACGTCGGTAAAGCCAACAAAGGCGAGCACGGGCTGGCCAAAGACGTGTGGTGTATATGTCTTGGACAGCATCAAGGGCAGTCTGATATACCGCGCGACCGTCCCTGCGCGTTCCTCGCCGCCTGCGCTGGGGTCTAGAACGCCAGAGTGCGACGTAAAGGCGAACCTGGTGGAGAATTGGCTGGTGTACAGGTATTATGACGAGGACTTTGGCGCGAAGGGCACGACGAAGGGGTGGAGGATCGTCACTGTGGAGTTTTATGAAGGCGATGCGGTGGACGAGAAGACTCGGAGGTTTGTAGTTCGTTCTGTCGTCGTTGTTGAACCGGTCCTTATCTCTGCTGGTTCAGACATGTCGTCCTATTCGCAAGACGCTTTAAACGCGAGAGCGATCGAGCAGAGCTTTATTTATCCCTTTGAGATAACGGCCATGGCGACCACTCAAACGAAATTTGGCATCACGCTCAAGGACTTGATCCGTGTGTATTTCGCTACACCTGTCTCGCGCGGCTTTATCTAACGGATTTCTTCACAGTTGCCACAAGGAATCATCAAGTACAATCCATCCCCCGACGCTTGTTGGACCCCAGACGACCCAACCGGAAACCGACTGCTGAGGAACAAGAAGAGTTCCTAATACCTTACGATCCAGTGTTGCACTACGATCCTAAACGTGTATTATCGCATAATTACGAGGTGCACACAGATTTCTCTTGTGTCGCAACCAGAATTTGACTCCGCCTCACAGGTTGCTAACGCATATAAAATCATCACAACACCTGCATTACTAGAATCCACCTCATTGGTTCTCGTTTTCGGACTGGACATGTTCCTGACTCGCGTAGTGCTGTCGAACACGTTTGACGTCCTCAGCAAAAGCTTCAACAAGGCCCAACTCGTGTTCACGGTCGCAGGGCTGGCGTTGGCCATTGTGATTATGAAACCGATGGTCAAGAGGAAGCTTTTGAGAGAGAAGTGGTACCAGTGAAAGAAAAAAAGTTGTTTTACAGTTTGCTGTGGCGGGTCACTTGTGCTGTGCTTATTGCATTGCTATATTCTTATTCCATCTCGGGGATACATAGAAAACATGTTGTGTACCGTATATAACTATCAAGGCTATCAGAGCCGCGCTACTGTGGTTGGAAGGTATGACTATGGGAAATATGTAGCTTTATCTTGGGGTCAAGAGACTAGCCACAGCAGTGGCATCACACAATCTCGGCCACATGAACGAATTGGTGCACGTCCTAACCTGCCCTAAACTCGGCGTCCTCACAGCAATTTGTAACCTCATACTTGGATAGTATCTTCAACGTCGCGCCTCCCTGCTGAAATACCCGTAGAATGGACAGTGAAAACGATGAGATGGACTTGTTTGGTGTTGAGGATGGTATCATCCTTGACATTTCAACAATATGCAGCTCACAAGCTTCCAACGCGTCCCCGGACTACAGCCAAGTGCCGCGACGCTCCTCACGGAAATCCGTTCCAGTAAGAAAGGAAATCAGCATGCTGGTGAAATATGAGAGGAAACGGAAGCGACCATCTGCCACACGAGGAAATGATGTTGCGAAGAAGGCCCGACTTGAGGAGCAAAAAGCTGTGCGTCCCATTGCTGATTCGTCTGTGCCAATGCTCATCAAGCTTATAATTCTGACCTCTCTTCCCTTTCAGGTAGGCAACCGGCATTGTAAACGACCTCCGGGATACTCGTGACAAGGTCAGAAGGAGGTGGTTCTATTGCCACCGCAGCCTCGTCGAACCTCAATTGCCCCTCAACAGCGGATTTTACGATCAGCTGCACAGGGAGTTGGGAACGTCGAACAGAGTAACGTTCGTTCCTCATAGTGAGCTGTACGAACAACCCAAGTCGGTCGTCGGCTCGATGAAGGATTACCAGGTCAGTGTATCTTTGGTCTAACGTTCGACATGGGTGAGTGAACGACAGAATGGTAGCTTTCTGGATTATCGTTTTTGGTGTACATGTATCGAAATGGTACGTTCTTGGTTTAAATGTTGTCCATTCTTCCTAGGTAATGAGACTGTCAGGAATGAACTGCATTCTGGGTGACGAGTAAATTTCCTCACTGCCCTTATGCCAAGATGACGCTGAGCAAGCCTGACAGGATAGGCCTAGGAAAGACACTCAGACGCTCTCGCTCTTTGCCTACATCAAAGAAGACTCTGCTGGTGAATATACCGTTCCACCACTGTCACTTTGAGCGACATGTTCATTTGGTCCAGGCTTTCATCCTCCTCATCTTGTCATTTGCCCGCTTTCGGTTTTGTCGTCGTGGGTATCGGTAGGTTGAGCGCGCAAACTTATTCGTTCTGTCTGAAAATGCTCTTACACAGGAAGCGGCATGCTGGGTGCCGTCGTCGTGCTGCGTAAAGTTCCATGGGAATGACAGCGAGCACCAACGACTCAAGGACTCGCTTCGCGCTGATCGCAATTTCGATATCATGTTCACGACATATGAAGTCTATGTCGCCCAAGACACATGGTTCAAGTCCAACAGGTGGATGTATTGCGTACTAGACGAAGGCCACAGAATTAAAAATTCGGACATGAATCTGGGCAACAAGTTGCAGACATTAGGGTCATTATTTCGACTGAGTCTGTTTTTCTTCTACACCACGATACTTCTCTTTATTGACAGTTTCTTGATTAGTTTTGAGTGGTACACCTGTACAAAACAACCTGGTGGAACTCTGGAGCCTCCTGCATTGGTTATATCCCTTCGTATTCACGCAGGCCACTGAACATAGTTTCAAGGACTCGTTCGACCTCACTCGAGGCTCATACGAGCTGTCGTTCCTGAATTCTGCCAAGAAACTCCTTTCCACAATCATGCTCCCCCGTATGAAGTCGGTCGTGATGCAAGATGTCCCACCTTGAGAAGAATTGACCCTCTTCATTCCGTTGACTGAGATGCAGCGATTCTGGACCTATTGCTTGCTCACAAGAATGGATGCACCTGACCTGAAGAAGATTTTCTCTGGCAACATTAAGAATGAATCCCTTGATGAGGACCTTCCTGCTGACCTTCGCAATCCACGGGAGGTCCTATTGAATTTTGATAACCAGTCGCACATTGAGCAATTCCGAGGAAATACAGGCAAAGCATTGCGTTTGTCCGCTTTTCGCACACACAACGTTATTCTCATCTAATTCGTCCTACTCAGAATGGAAAAAGTTGATGAATCTCCTCCTTCAGTTGTGCAAAGTTTGCGACCAGTAAGTCGATCACAAATCCCCTTCCACGAGCATTTCTGAAAATTTTAAAGCCTGTACACTCTCCCCAATGCGGAGCCTGAGCCATATGACGTCGCTGAGCATGTAATCACGGCATCTTCTAAGCTGATCGCCATCGACAAAATACTCACCAACATCCTTCCAAAGGCGAAAAAGTGCTTATATTTTCCATAAGTCAAACCTTCTAGAGGAGAGAAACATCACTTAACACTTCTGTCTGTCCCTAGCAATTTACAAAGTGTGTAGTGCTTTAACTTTAGCGTACGATCGAAGCCAATCATCCATCTTCCTGTCAGCATGCTAGATATCCTGGAGGACTTCTTGACCTTGAGGTCGATATCTTATGCACGTCTGGATGGCCAAACACCACGGGCTCGACGAGCCCTGGATATAAGACTAGTAAGGAGCTATCCCAGTGTTTCTAGATTGACTCCGATTGTTGACACACTTCCACATCTAGTTTCAACAAGAATTCTCCCGTGAGTCGACATCACGACTGATTGCCAAGGCATATTTACAAAGCGATTGATTCCCAGCGTACAAAGTCTACTTGGTTTCCACGAAGGCCGGAGGTCTAGGCAAGTACCCAGAATGCTTCACCGAGATGACATCACCAACAGGTCTCCACAGGGATTAATCTTACCAAAGCTACCGCTGTCATCATGTGCGAGCCAGATTGGAACCCACAGAATGAGCTTCAAGCAATCGCAAGAGCACACCGCATTGGTCAAACGAAGGTTGTCAAGGTATGCAAGACCAGAATATCACCTGAGGTGAAGGAATAATGGTGATTCAACAGGTCTACCATTTGATCTGCCAAGGAAGTGTCGAGGACCAAATGCTCGATCGATTGTGCAGGAAACTCTTCTTGTCCGTCAAGATCATGGGCTCCGACAATCCGGACACATCGCAAAACATGACCATGGGCCAAAATGAGCTAGTCAATATCCTGAGGATGGGAAGCAGTGTCTTATCTGAATCGTGCCCTGGAAGGAATATCGAAGAGTTCGCAAAGGCGAGCATGGAAGAGATCCTCGAGAATTCTCGGTCTCTGGAGGGAGCCCGAGCTCCGGGACAGGCTCTCAAATCGCAGGCTCAGTGCCGCCCCACACCTCCTGTCCACTCGTACCACAGTCAAACGCAGGCATCGGCACCGTGAAGAGCGGAGCCTGTGCTGAAGGAGGAGATACAGGAGGACCTGCGGCTGCGGGGCAGGGATCCTTGGAGGCGGTGAGGGGTGACGGTGGTGTGTCCCCGCGAATCGTCATCTGAGGGTGTGGTGGGCTCAGTGGCTTCACGAACAGGCATGACAATGGCAGGGATGGGGTGATCCATGACGACTGTGGGTGGTAATGCCTCGCGCTCCTGCGGTGCAGGTCGTTTGGCAGTCTCGGGTGCCGCGTGTGCAGCATTGCGTTCTACAGCGTCTTTGAATGGTTGCGGGACATGTTGGTTGGGTGTGATGCTGAGGTCCTCCACGGGCTCGTCATGGATCGGTATATAAAAGTAGGACGTGCCTGCACCCGCACCGGCAAGGCCTGGAGGTGGGGTGTGCAGCTCGGGGGTCGGGGAATCTCTCGGCTTGGGGCTGAGCACAAATGCAATGAATTGAAGAGGGAGCCGTGAAGGTGTGATAATCAGGCGAGGCATCACTTCATTTGGCCGAACACTAGGGCCTAACATAACACCCACGCCTCGTTGTTTTCACGCTGCACCTCAGATTGATAGCGGATTCCGAGCTCGGCCATAACATGGTATTTTGGCATCACGCTCTGCATTGTTTCCGTGTTCATGACATAGACCATGGAGCCTGGAGAATAGCAAGAGTATGGCAGTCGACAGGACTTTGTTCGTGGTTCAAGTAAAACGTTCCATTCAGAGGCGCATCACAGCCACACCAAGCAGAAAATCCAATTCCCTTGGCCTCCTCAGTCTCGCCTCCGAGTTGCAGTTCCAATTGTACTCTCCTATTCATGCAGTCCTTCTCGAGATTCATATGATGTCTTCCAAAAACTCGCCGCCGCCGTTCAACCTCCTGAAATACCACCAGCCGAAATTCCGTATAGCCGAAGTTGCGCGGGGGAGCTTGGACAACATACCACCTTTGAGTGAGCAGTCGAAATGGTGGGCATCATCTTTCATCTCGCTTCGTTGCATTTAGAGTCTAGCAGCTAATCACCCGATTCATTGCCCTCCCCTGGCACAATCGCCTGATTCTGTGTCCTGGTTTGCAGCACCTCGCGGCGTACTGCCCGCCAGAGTCGCATATAACCACCTTCCCCCTGTCCAGATGCACCGCCGTGCCTGCTCGTGCACTCCGGTGCCAGCATCATCCTCTTGGCCAGGGCCGCCGCAGACCCAGTAACACTGCCTGTGTGAAATGACAATGAGGGCGAGGAGGCGGCGAGGCTCCAGTCGTTGAGGAGGCGCTTGCCAATGTCACGGATGGCGATGAATTTGAGCGTTGGGTGGGGCGGTAACAAGAAATGTGGTGCGATCCAATCAGGGTGCTGCCAGTTCCATTCAGCGTCAGCACTACATATGAATTGCACGAGGTTCGGACACCACACGCAAGTGGGATGGCACGCACCAAGGCATGCGGGTGGAACGGGGTGGTGAGGTAGTGCTCTTCAATCATGGACGAGGAATGGCTGAGTTCGAGCTGGTGCAACTTGGGTCCGTGCACGATGAAGAACTGCGAGAAGCCAGAAGAGGTGTAGGAAAAGTCAGCTGAAAAGACGGAGAGATTGCGCAAGACTGGCATCTCCCAGGTCAAGAGGATTTGGAAGGCAGCATTGTCGAGGGTGACTTTGAGTGAGCGCAGAGCAGGGAGCGTCAGAGGCGCGTTGCAAGCATTGTCGAACTGGGCAAAGGAAGAAGATGACGCGACAAAGCGCAAATGAGTGGAGCAGAATGTCAGCTCCAGAAATTCCAGATTATGCATGATAGTGTCCAATCCAGGGGTCATGGTCAGAGTTTGGATGTAGGGGACAGCACGATCTTCCTCACGGTCATAATTTGTCCAGGAGAGCCTTTTGAGGGAATTTCCGGGTTGCGCCAGAGCGGAAAGCAGCTGCTGGGGAGAGGTGTGGGGTTTGCAGGATTCTTCGTATAAGTTTCACGAAACGCTGATGGAGTATACAGTCAAGTGAGGCGCGTAATCCAAAATAGTGCGAAGATCGGTTGGACAGCATTTCTCCAGGTGGGTGTCTCTATGTGGAGGCGCCGGATGTATTTGCCCTTGTTCTCTCCAGGAGTTTGGTCGAGTTGCT
The DNA here is from genome assembly GCA_011319805.1 of Macrocybe gigantea. NCBI lineage: Eukaryota > Fungi > Basidiomycota > Agaricomycetes > Agaricales > Callistosporiaceae > Macrocybe > Macrocybe gigantea. The sequence continues at coordinate 19,192 of SJRY01000214.1, forward strand.
GCTGCAGGGATGACGCGAGTGCCTTGGCCTGGCTGGCTTTGCTGATCCAGATGAACTCATAGAGGACCTCCTGGGCATAATCATGCCAAGCTCGGCAGACGAGAGTGAAGAAAGCTTTTTGGCGCATGATGGCATGGTAGTAGGCTAGACAGTAGCAGAGATGAGAATGAGAATGCGGTAGTGAGAGAAAAGAGATGGCGTCCGAGGTCGGGGTGAGAGAAGAGCAAAAGAGGAACGGGTCAAGCGGGGACTGGCGAAGGGATGCATGGGTGGAAATGGCGGGGAACTGGCATAACGCATGATAGCAATCCATAGCTCGGGTGGTAAGTAGGAAGGCGTCCTAGTCAGGATGGCGGCAAACTTGCCCAATGGCAGTTTCGCACTTCGGAAAGCGTGGTCAGTAATAATTCAGAGCAATGAGGATGAATGGAGTGAAAAAAAAGGAGAAGGGCGCTGGCCCGATGACGAGGCAATAAACTACAAGATGGTCAATTCTCTTTGACCGCATGAGGACAAAAGAACAAAATTGGGCTAATGGGGCAATGCTCACAATTTTTGACGAGAACGTCGCACGTTTAACACCATGCGTCAAAACGTCGCCAAACATGTCATTGGGCAAGTTCGCAAGTTCGCCTCCATCCTGACTAGGACGCCTTCCTACTTACCCCCATGCATTATGCCAGTTCCCTTAACACCATGCGTGAGGGTTATGCACAAGCAATGTGTGGGTCACTTCTAAGCAACTTGGTGTAAAGAAATATAGCTCGGAAAAGGCAGCGCGGACGGAATGTGATTGTCTGGCACTGCAGAACGGTGAAAAGGCTGCCTTGGAGTAGAGGGACAAAAGCAAGCCAATTTGAGGGTGTGGAAGGACACATCAGTCAGTTACTGTAGCCATCTCACCATGTGATGCTCCCAGTTTCGGCCACTGTATTTGGTCATGATGGTATTGACATCACAATGTGCAAATGATGACTCCCACATTACCAGAGTACCACAGTCTTGTGCTCTTGGAAATATTTTTAAGTCAAAGGCAGGGAGCTGTACTATCTGCAGATAACTCAAAAAATCTCAAAAAAGGAGCGCATTGGCTCGAAATAATTGACCAAAACAATGTAAACAACTCCAAGAGCAGTTGTATTTGGTCACATGTTGCATACCATGACTGATATGCACTGGCAACTCACAAAATCTAAAAAGATGCATGTATTAACTCGAAATAATTGACCAAATAAGATGCAAACAATCTTGCAGCAGTGACCAGTGCA